>MU151754.1:0-12219 GCA_015584085.1 Macrolepiota fuliginosa MF-IS2
GTTAGTAAATAGTAGCATACTAGGACTACTAGTTTACTATAAATAGGCCTGTACTAAGAAGATCAAAATGCAAGTTTTGATTCTTCTAAGTTGCATACAAATTCATACTTGGTTAAATCCTATAGTCAATTGCTTGACTTAGGAACCCTGGTATAGAGTTGTGAACTTCTCTATTATCTCTGCCTTGTGTCCAGTGTTGAACAAGGCTTGCCAAGTCACCCATTTGTGTTGCTAGTCTAAAGCTGGTCTTTAGGTTAGCTAGGCTCCCCAGGACTTAGGTATCTGGGACAGCTGAACCCTTAACATGCTGCCTCGAATTGTAATTGATTAGAAATCATCTTCTTGATAAGTTTTCCTAACATGTTGAGCAAGACGATAGGGTGAAACATTCTTGGTGTGGAGTAGTCCATTTTGTTTGGTTTGGGGATAATGACTGACATGGATGTTTTGAAATGGTTTGGCCAAGTTGAAAACTCAACACAGTAGTTGCTAAGCACTAGGATATTGGTGAGTGCTTGATCATGCACTAGTATCGATTTGAGGTGGCTCCAGTTTAGATGGTCCCATCCTGGGGCAGAGGAGTTGGAAGTTGGTTTGAGGGCATCTTGGATTTCTTTGACAGAGAATGGAGGCCATTCTCTAGCATTGTGTGTCAGGAGGGAGTTAACAATTTCTTTGTCCACCTTTCTTCCACTTGCTGAATTGTATGTATCATCTAGTGCAGACCATAGGTCTTCAAGGTCATTGCACATCTTTTCCTTGTGACAAATAGATTGAATGTTACAATCACCATTGTGACTGTTGATCTGCAGTGGCTGCACAAGTTGCGCACAAGGCTGTCTATACAGACTTAGGCCAAGTGGTTCTCAGTGAGACTAGGATACATGTGACTTCAGAGATACAAGCTTGAGAGAAGACGAGAGTGAGTTCAAGACAAAGCAAGATAAGAGCTGTATAACTGGAGTGGGGAATGACAATAGTAAACTAGAGATTTCGTAGTACTATGCCTATTGTTATATACCTATTGGCTAATTGTCCGTGTGGTAGAGGAGTGGTGTTGAGACAAGTTAGAGAAAGGAGTTGAAACAAGTATGAGAAGTAGCATAGCTACATGAGACGAGTCAGAGATGAGAAGAGGAGAACATGTGTATGCTATTGCTATTTATAATTGTCATGTGTATCAGGTGAGGAGTTTCATAACATTACCCCCTGTTTATGATTCTAGGCCCTAGAATCTGTAGAGCCCCTCATAATGTGTATAGCCACTTGGGTCATTGTCATAATATTCAGTGTCATCGTTATGGACAAGGCTGTTCCATCGTCGATTGGTGTTACATCAATGATCATTGAGTCATCTGTAGGTCTTTTGTCAAGTTGTACAATGAGGTTTGTACTGGGGGCATTGATCTAGATCATGTAATGGTTGCCATTCCTTGCAGTATGGGCATTGGAATTTCTTGCATTCAGGAGTGTAATGTCTTGGTTTGAATTCTCCACAATATTTGCATTTGTATTTGTTGCATTCAATCTTCTGATGCCAGTCGTCCTCACAGTAGTAACATAATTTCCTCTTGGGTGCAGAGTTGGTCTCCTCCCCCTTAGGTTTTGGAGTGGGTTTGGTTCATTTAGGTGCCTCTGTTGTTGGTATGACAGGTGCTGGTTGAGTGAGAACATTGGAAAAGGTGGGAGGGTTGGCAAATTTGGGTGGTTCATTTGATTTGGGGGACATTGGGGGCATGGTAGGTCATGCAGGTTGTGTAGGGGGAATGGGTTTATTATAGCTGGAGTGAATGGGGATGGTGTCAGATGGAGGAATTGGTAATTGTGGATGTGCATCAGTGCAGGGGCAGTCAGGTAAGGATAATCAGGTATGTTGTTCAGTGAATGAGTTAGGATGGTCAGTCTTGGTTGGTAATGCATAGGATTCTGGGTAATGGGCCCCATCAGGTGCAAAGGGGTTTCAGGAGATGTTAGGTATGGCAGTGGTGATGACCTGTTTGTTGAAGAATTTGATAAACTCAGGGATGATTGTCTGATCAAGGGCAAGCTTGATGTTGTAGAAGAGTTGTTTGGCATGGTAGAATTGTTGCTGAGAGGTGATGACAAAGTTGTGGGCCTGTTGGAGGGCAAGGTAGGCAGTGATGAGTTTGGGGTCCTCGAGTTCATTGATAAAACACTCTGAGTTCTTGGGGTGAGTGCAGACATTATGGAGGTGGTCAGGTTTGAGATCTTGTAATTTGAATTCAATTCTGTGATTACTTGATTCAGGAGTTGGAGATGCAGGGGATTCAGTGGAGGGAAAGGGGGTGTTGTTGGTTGCATTGGAGGATAACATGAGAGGAGAGCAGTTGTTGTTGAGAATTATTGTTGATTTGTGTTCCTTTTTATAGTGATTTTCCCTGGTGTAAATACCCATTCCTTATCATAGGGTGGTAATTGGTAAGCCCATTGATATTGATTTAGTCATGTTAGGGCATTTGGGGTAATGTCATGTTCAGTTAACCATTCGTTTTCCTTGTGTCCATAGCCTTTCCATTTTATGAGGTAGATGATGTCATGTTTCCTTTTTCAGTGGTTTATGACACCTTTGATTTCATATTCTTCTTCTTCATTTAATATAATGGGTTGAGGGTGTTCATAATTTGGTCCATGTTCAGTGTTTTCATTGAATGGTTTCAGAAGCGAAGCATGGAACACCAGGTGGATTTTCCAATGCTCCAGAAGTTTAAGTTTGTAGACCAATGGCAATAATTTCTTGATTATTTCATAAGGTCCTACATGTTTTGGTGTGAGTTTCTTTGAATGGTATGGTTGTTTCAAGTTTTGTGCTTCTAGCCAGACCTTCTGTTTTGGTTCAAACCCTTTGAATTCTCCTTTGATTTGGTTCTTCATTCTTTCTTGAGCCAGTTTATGGGCTGCAGTTGCTTCTTTTCGGGCTTTCTTTATTTCTAATAGTCGATTGTTTATGATTGGGAGAGAGGTAGTTGGTAATATGGTGGGTATAGCTGTAGGGTTGTACCCCATAATGAGCTCAAAAGGGGTTTGTTGTCAATCAGAATGAGGTCTTGAATTGTGTGTGAATTCAAGGATTGGGAGGTTTTTGGACCAGTTTGTGGGGTTTTGAGCTGAATATATTGATAGGTATGCCTTGATTTCTTGGTTGAATCTTTCCATTGTTCCATTGGTTTGTGGGTGAAATGTGGTGGAGTATGCTTGTTTAGTTCCTAATCTGGTTAGGAAGGTTTTGATTGAATTGGATGCGAATCTAGGGTCTCTATCAGAGATGATTTTGTTAGGTATTCCAAATCAATTGAATAATTTTTGCATGAGTATTTTTGCTATATCTTGTGAGGTAGTGGTTTTGTTGGTGGGTGTGAGAATAATTCCTTTCATAAGTCTGTGGTTGACAATTGATAGTATGGAATCAAACCCATTTGAGGGTGGTAAATCAGTGATTAGGTCCATAGATATTTGGTCAAAAGGTTTGTTGGTTTTGGTTGGATCAATGGGTTGGAGAGGAATTTTTGTAGGATTGCAATTTATTTTGAATTGTTGACAAATTGAGCATCCTTTGACATAATTTTATATGAATGTGTTCATTCCTGGCCAATAGATTTCTTGTTTGGCCTTTCAGTACATCTCTTGTTCTCCTGGGTGTCCTGCTGTTGGATGATCATGGTAGCACATGATTAGAATTCTTCTTAAGTTTATGTCTTCGGGTATGATGGGTTTTCCTTTGAATGTTAGGATTTCTCCTTGTGGAGTGGGAAAGATGTCATATTCCGGATTGGTTAGTTTTTCTTGGTTGTTTCATAAGGTTTTGAATATTTCTGTTATGGATGAATCGTATTTTTGTGATTTGGTGATTTGTTGTTGAATTTTGATGTCTATTAGGTTCACAAATCTTTCTTTGGGTAAGACTGTTACATCTTCATTATTATTGTCTTCTTCAGGAGTGTGATCCAGTCTTCTTGATAATGCATCTGTTGCAGGAATTCTTTTTCCTGGGGTGTGTTCTATTATGAATTTGAATCTTGATAGTGTTTTGAACCATTGGGCTTGTCTTCTTGATATTTTTTGTGGCAATCTCCAGTAAGTAAGGTTTTGGTGATCTGTACATATTGTGATTGTTTTTCCTGATCCTTCTAAATAGTGTCTCCATTCTTCAAGGGCTCAGATTATGGCTAGAAGTTCTCAGTCATGTACATCATAGTTTCTTTCTGTGGGGTTAAAGGATTTTGATAGGAATGCGATTGGTCATTGATTTCCATTTATATTGTTTTGGGATAATATTGCTCCAGATGTGTATTTCAATGTGTCACTTTCAATGAAGAATGGTTTTGATTGGTCAGGCATGATGAGGATGGGTTTTCATAGGAACATTTCCTTGAGTTTTTGAAATGATTCTTCAGCTTCTTTGGTCCATTTGAAATGTCAATTTTTTGATAATAGGTGATTTAGGGATTTGGCAATATTGGAATAATTTTTTATGAATTTTCTGTAAAAATTGCAGAATCTGAGAAATTTTTGGACATCTCTGGTAATTTTTGGAGTAGGCCATAATTTTATTCCATTTAGTTTTGAGGTGTCCATTTTGACTTTGTTGTTAGAGATGATCATCCCTAAGTATTTGAGTTGATCTTTGTGAAATTCGCATTTTTCTGTTTTGAGGTAGAGGTCATTGTCCAGTAATCATTGGAGAACTTCTTTGGTGATGTTTTCTAGTTGTTTGTCATTTTTGGCATAGATGAGTATGTCGTCCATGTATATTATAACTCCTCCTTTTTTGATCATGTTGGCAAATATCATGTTCATCATGTGTTGAAATGTTGCTGGTGAGTTGCATAATCTGAAGAACATCACTGTGGGTTTGTAGAGACCAAATGGGGTTTTAAATGCTGCTTTCCATCAATCTTCTAGCTTGATTTGGATGTTGTTGTATCCTAATTGGACATTGAGTTTAGTGAATTTCTTGGCTCCTTGTAATTTGTCCATAATCATGCTGATCATGGGAATTGGATATGCATTTTTGATGGTGTACTTGTTTAAGTATTGGTAATCTTGACAGGGTCAGAGTTTTCCATCTTTCTTTGCTATGAAGAACATAGGAGATGCCATTGGTGATTTGGACAGTTGGATATATTTCTTGTCTAGGTTTTCTTTGATGAGGTTTTTCATTTCATTGGTTTCTGCTGGGGAGAGTTGGTAGGGTTTGAATGATTTTGGAATGAAATCAGGTTTAGTTTCAATTTTATGATTGTGATCTCTTGTTGGTGGGAATCATTCTGATTTCTTTTTGTTGAATAGTCTGGCGTATTTCACATATTGTTTGGGAATGGGAGATGCCTTTTTTTGTTCGGCTAGTTGTGTGGTGATCATTTCCTTGGAGTTTATTTCAAATGGAGTAATGTTTTCTAGTGTTTCCTTGATGGAGAAATTTTTGTAATTGATATTGTTGTTGTTGGTTGTATATGGAGTATATTCTTCTCCTAGTTCATATGCAATTTCGAAGTTGAGTGTGTTTTGTTCTAAATATAGATCCATGCTGTCAATTAGGGATGGTATGGCTTTGTGGGGAATTTTGTATCTCCAGTTGAATGTTTTTCTTTTCCAATTTATGTTGGGGTTATGTTCTTCTAGCCAAAGGTATCCTAAAATTATTTTCTTGTTTCTGATGTTGGTGACTAGCAGTTTTAGTGTACAATCTCTTCCATTGATTATACCTGAAATGGTTGTTTGTTTGGTGATTGATCCAGTTTGGTTTTGTGTTCCATCCACATTTGTGGTAATGATTGGTTGTGCTAGTTCAGTTGTTTTAAGGTTGTGGGTTTTTATGAAGGTTTCTGATATGAAATTTTCTTGTGCTCCAGAATTGATTAGAGCGGTGACAGCAAGTTGTTTGTTTTTGACCAGGCATTTTATTGGTAAATATAGTGATCATTGATTTACAGAGGTGGGTAGAGAAATAATGTCCATTTGTATTGTCCTAGAGTTTGGAGGTCCCTGTGGTGCTGTCAAGCCAGAGGTCCTCTTTAGAGAAAATCCCATTGGGGTTCTTCGTTGGTTGGTTCTGGTTTGGGTGGTTCCATGCTGAGTTCAGCAAGGAGGAGTTGTTTTAATTCTTCCTGTTGTTGCTCAGGTATGTCTTGGATAGTATTGAGTACCACATTGTTGATATTTGTGATGGTGGCTTTGAATTTGGGTTTTTGGGGTTGTCTGGAAGGGCAGAATTGTGGTCTTCCTTGGGGTCAGAAGTTTGGTTGGTTGAACCTTGGAATGAATTGTCCTTGGTTGTTTCTATTGGGTTGCGTCCTGTTAGGGAAGCGAGGGCATGTGTTGGCCCTATGCCCAGTTTGACCACAACAGAAGCATTGGCCTCATTGTAGTCGTTGTTTCTCAAGTGGTGTTAGGTTGAATGCTTGGATTGCTGTCATCTCATGGAGATCAGGGTTTTCCATGAGGTTGTCTTCAGAGTAGATTGTTTGATCCATGTTTGTGATATTCCTGGAGTGATTGGGGTAGAAATCTTCTTCTTCTGTTGTGTATTGTGTGGGAGTGGGATCTGTGTATGGGTTACTTTGTGTTTGAAAGGCATCTATATCCATGGCCATCAGATCTTTTGGTGGAACGTGGTATTGTTGTGTTCTTTGGTAATGGAGTACTGAGGCTGGAGTAAAGTGTGGAACTGGTTTGGATGATGATGGTGGTCCAAAGATAGCATTTGCTCGTTTTACTCTATCTTCTTGCATTTTTGTGTATTCGTACCATTGGTCAAGGGTAGTTGGTGGGTTTTGCCTGGTTTCAATTGCCCAGGCGAGATCTTGATTTAATGCTTTTTGAAATATGTGGATTAGAGTTCTTTGGTTGTTTACTTATGCTTTTTGGATGTAAAATTTGAATGCATTGATAAAATCTTCTATGTTGGTTTTTCCTTGTTGCATTGTTTGTAAATGTGTGAAGGCATAGTCTGCCTTGTTTGTTGGTGCAAATGTGTTTCACAAGGATACTTCAAAAGCATCCCAATTTCCTGCATTCCATGTGGGTGGATTTCCTGCAACCATTTTAGATTGGTAATCTTGGGCAACCCAGTTAGTTGCTTTGGGTCCTTTCATTGTTGAATAGGTGAAGTAGATTCATTTTTCATCCATGTCATAGATGTTTGCATTTGCTTGTAAGTATATTTTTGTCATAAGAAGCCATGAGTCAAATTCAGATCAATCTCCAGTGAAAGGGTTGGGTTTGTGCATTCCTAATTTGGTAGGTGCAGCAATTGCTGGTGCAGCTTGGCCTTGTTGTCCCATGATTGGTGGATTGATGGGTGGATTAGGTGGTGATGGTGGGTTTAGGGCTTGTAGTATGAATGTGGGTAATGGGTGTGGTAGCCTCAGAGTTGGTGCATGTGGAACGATTGGGGTTGTATCTAAGTATGGATCTAAAGAAGGATTTTCCACCTGGTGAATAGGCAAGTTCTCTTGCATTGGCTGAGAATGGATGGAACCCGGTTGGCTAAGATGGTAGCTTTTTCCACTTGATGAGGATTTAGGTGAAGGCTGGGGTGAACATGTTTGGTAATATGCTTTGATAATGGTAGTTGCATCTGAAGGAAATATTGGGTTTCTAGAAGAGCTCACTGTTTGTTCTGGAGCTTCTTGATCAGCAGTGTCGGAAGTCTTTGATAACAAACAAGTGATCAATTGTGGGTGGGGATAAGGTTTGTAAAGTGATGTCTTCAGAGGAGGGGTTGGAGTAGGGTTTGGTGATGATGTTTCCTGTTGAAAGCAGAACATGCCTAGTGCATGGTGTACATATAGTGATAGGAGACTTACTTGTTAGAAGGCTTGTTAGTTGTGCTAGAGACGCTTCAATAGAAGAGAGAACTGGATTGCATAGTAGGAATACATGGGGTTTATATACTCTACAGAGAGTCCAATGTCCCACAATGCATAGTACAAAGTCCATAACTACATAATGCTGCATTGTTACCTCGCTACAACTACGCACAATAAGGCAAGGAGCAAAGCTATGCTGCTAGTGGAGACAGGGCATATTGTATCTAATTATAGAACATAATTGAATAGATCTTCTAAGATAGTTTGTATCTGAGATCATACTCTTCAGACCGACCTAGCGACTATCATCACGTGAGCAACGAGCGCTTGAGTCATGTGGTTCTCAGGGTGTTTCACCATTTCCAGTTCAACATTTCCAATCTCTGATGAGACTTTCTTTTGAAAAATTCAGATGTCTTGGATGTAATGCTTTATAGGGATGTAGGAATTGTCAATGTTTTTGTTTGAGAATATAAGAGCCTTTCTTGTGATGATACAGAAGACTGAGTCCTGGTTTAATGCACGGAATGATGAGAGATGTCCTCTGGAATAAAGGCCCAGCGTAGCCTTATGGGGTAGAGTTTACTATTTTGTTATGATCACCATTGTGACCATTGATCCGCAGTGGCTGCACGAGTTGCACACAAGGCTGTCTATACAGACTTAGGCCAAGTGGTTCTCAGTGAGACTAGGATACACATGACTTCAGAGATACAAGCTTGAGAGAAGACGAGAGTGAGTTCAAGACAAAGCAAGATAGAGCTGTATAACTGGAGTGGGGAATGACAATAGTAAACTAGAGATTTCGTAGTACTATGCCTATTGTTATATACCTATTGGTTAATTGTCTGTGTGGTAGAGGAGTGGTGTTGAGACAAGTTAGAGAAAGGAGTTGAAACAAGTATGAGAAGTAGCACAGCTACATGAGATGAGTCAGAGACAAGAAGAGGAGAACATGTGTATGCTATTGCTATTTATAATTGTCATGTGTATCGGGTAAGGAGTTTCATAACATTGAACCGGTGGGAGTTTGCGTTCCCTAGCCCAGCTCATGAGATCCCACGTCTCCTGTCTTATTTACAATCAGTTGATTTGTGTGTTCAGAGGGGATTAATTGCGCTTACTTCTGGGTGATAGAAATCCGAGTCAACTAGTTGGAATTTGAGCTCGCCACCGGACAAAACTAAGGATTCAGCGCTATAGTACGCCGACCTGTCGTTGCGGATATGCCTCACATCCACATCTCCCAGGTGAATTCGTCTAACAAGCTCACAGGATGGGAAAGAATTGATGGCCTGCAGTAGTCCATCAGCCTCCAGCGCATCCAAATATACCAGGAACTTACAGATCGGCCTGCGAAGCTATTACAAAAGCCGGAATATACACGAATGTCCATCCCAAGGATCAAGTGTCCGCCGATGATTGTACTGAAATCGATTGACTGAAGCGCGCCAGGTATGAGTTCTCTGTCACATTCCTGACGTATCGTCCAAACAGGCACGCCGCAATGGCATAAATCCTCCACTGAAGCTGAACCTGCGCACTTTTCTCAGGGAGAGACCAACAAAGAGAAATGTTCGAGATATCAGGTGTTGATTTGTCTGTGCATTGAATCAGTGTCTTTTCGCAGAGATATAGCCTGGAAGGGGCGTACAAGGCACAACAGCCTGTCCAAGCACACGGGTACTACAGAGCCACGGATCGTCATACAGATCAGCCCGACTGAATGAGAAATTGTGGGATCGATCCTTATTACAGAGATAATCTGTAAAGGACTTGTGGTGAAATGTGAGGCTTTTCCCACCTGCATCAGTGGGCTGGGGTATATTAAGCATGGAATATAGCTTTTGCAGGGCGCTGTAAGCACAATTTTGTTCGATGTTGAGAATGTTACATGCAACTGTGAGCAGAGGAGCATATAGAGGAGAAAAATAGCCATCTGCCGAGAGGAAGTACCCAAGTATGCGCTTCGTGAGTGATAGAGTTGCCGGGTTAATTCGCTGAAGGATGCTTGTGTACAGCACATCTAAAGCTGCTAGTGGGTTGCCTTCAACACTGCACTCATTTCGGGGATCAATTACTATGAGGATATGCTTGAGCTGTGCGATTGGATCTCCGATGTCGGGGTCTTCGATGAACCTCATTACCGTTGCGGCAAAGGCGAAGTGACCATGAGCAGAGTCTGTGATCATGGAAATGTTACATTCACATGGCCAAGGGGATCCCAGGGGTATATGGTCTGGATATTTTTGGCATATATTCTCGAACTCGCCTCGAAGATATCGCTCCATGTCCTGGCAGGCCTCATCTGAGTCTATTGGTACCTCCACCTCCCAATGGGCAGCATAAATATCGGTATGGGAAAAGAATGCCCTGAGGTGGGACTCTGGACAACTGCTGATGATCCACAACAGAGGAGCGGATGGGTGTTCTGAAACAAATGTGCTGATCAATCCGATGATCTCGCACTGGGTGTGCTCCCATGACGTCTCCACCTGGGATCTTGTGTCCGGAGGTCTACACTCATCTAGACCATCTAATATGATAATCCAGGGTGTAGAGCCTCTGCCGATGTCCCGTTGAGTGAATGGCTCAATGAATAGCTTCCTAAATTGCTCGCCCATGGATTTGTCCAGAGATCGAGGGTCCCGTGACATCAACTCGACCACATAGGCCTGATATGAGGGATCTTGAACAGCGAGCTGGTATGCGAGGGTAGTCAAGACTCGATTGGGGTCATTTCTGCCATTGAGTGCGGAGAAGAACAGTGTCACAATGACACGATCAGGCCTGGATTCTGATTCTGCTAGGGTTTGGATGATGGCGGATTTGCCAACTCCTGCTGCTCCATGTAGCCACAAGAAGTTTTTGAGTCAGTTTAGGTCTTGTAGCCAGTCGCGAATCCACTGGACAATGGAAAGGCGAGTGCCTGGGTGGCAACGAGGTGGTGGATCACGTTCGGATGAATCAAATTCTGCGCCAGCCATGATGCATTTTCCTAACCATTTGAACACTATGATAGATTCAGCATCTAATTAATCAAGCGACCTGAGGTACCCCACCTGAGTTTGGGGCTATATTTACAAACGTTGAGCTCTGGATGGTAAAGTTGTGCACATTGTTGAAGTATTGAGGACCATCCCCAACTACCAGTAACTCAATATCAGCTTTTATTGGAGGGGCGGACATGGGTTTAACTGCGCCTACCAGGAAATGAGTGGTGGTTTGCCATTGTTGGAAGAGAAAGAGGGACTGAGGAAGGCCAACCTCTCATTTCACAGCATTGATAACGCTTTGCTGAGTCTCACGCTCACACCCTCATTGACAGTGCTGTGCTCATGAATGTGATAGCCGGGGCCTGGGCGGTCGAGGATAAATAATTATTCATTTGTTTAGCGGGAGTTGCTGTGAAAATTCTAAAGGATTTGTTGGGAGCACACTGCCGAGGCAATATGTTTGTACTTCACAATATAGGGGTAATGTATATTGTCGTTAGCCAATTCATCATAGGGGTGCTTACGTAATGCTCTATCAGGGGCAAATGAGGCAAGCGTGGTTTGTGAGTTATTAGCACAACATGGGACATGAATCAAGAAACCTGCACCGCGGCGCCTCTTCTCCCTTGAAAATCTAAAGCCATCCGACAAATCCACAGGTCAGCCAGCAACAAACCCTCGAACGGCTCACTGAGGAAGAACAACACCCATGGATTAGCCCAGGCAATAGAGGACATCTCATCTCGAGTCTCATACAAGATGCAGCGCTCAAGAATGATACGACCCATGCTCTATGGGATTGCATCTGTCAACACGTCTTAATTGCTGCTGGGAAGCCTACTGCATCGGTGCTCCGCCCCCTCTGCAACCTGTACCGCCATTCCACTATAAGTAATTGAGCTCTGCTTCGTCGTCGACATCCCTTCTGAGTAGATGCGCATATTTGGGCACATATACACCTGAGGTCCGTCTCTACCACTATATCCGCTGCCCCTCCATTCAAAGGAGGCCACAAGCCAGTACTGTTCAGGTTGCTCAGGTTACAGCTATAGCCATGAACCTGGGCACCCAACTATACCTGGGTGACCCAGCCATCTGCCCACCAGATTGATCCATTGATCCAAATCGCCCAGATTATCTGGGTTTACCTGGGCAGCAGGTGGGTATCCATAAAATAAAAGTGCAACTTATAAGACTTGAACATATGACTCTATGACATGCATTATGTAATAGACAACACATATACCAATACACTAAATGCAGCATTAATGTGGGTGTAACTTAAGACACATACAAGTCCATACCAGGTGATCCATCCATTAATGTGATGAGATGACCTGAAACACCTGGGTTATCTAGTTTGCCTGGGTAGTGGGTGGGAATCAACCTGAAAC
>MU151758.1:0-11930 GCA_015584085.1 Macrolepiota fuliginosa MF-IS2
ATTCTCCTCTGAGAGGCTCCTCTCGACACATGTCCTCCCCTCTTTAAAAAGCGCTGAATTCATGTGAGCCCCAGTACCCACAATTCACTCACCAATTCTTCCTACACACCCTATCAGCGGCCACCGTGGGCACCAGCACCAACCACAGCCCAAGCCACAGGCTTCCTTCAATCACTATCCAGCCATCTATCAACATACACCCTATCCACCAACCCACACTCACCGATCATATCATGCATTAACTCAATCAAATAGGCTCCAGGCCACAAATGGTCGACACAGTCCGGCTGCGTTGAGAATTATCCGCTGCCCAGCAGGCGGAATACAAGGGGAATGGAAAAGAGGTCAACTCGGTCACCATGTACTCGACTGGTGTATATACGTCTGCGACACCAATATAGTGTTTCGGGATTTGATTCCGTCATTCGAGGCAGTGCCCGACCGGAAACCAGTGGCTACACTGTTCGCGTCGTGAGGGAATCTGACACTATCAATTACGCAGGATCATGTCTTCTGTGGTATTTGAGAAATAAGATATCTATAGTCCCATTTTAAGGCGTCAAACCAGCATGGCTAAGCGCTAGGCTCTGTGCGGCAGGTAAATAATGGACGTCATTCCAACCTCGAACTAATTTGTACGAAACATGATGTTGTTGCTACTTATAATTAGCCCACATCGAAAGCCCGATCAATCATTAGCGATCGCATGTCTGCGATGTGCTAAACATGCACCAGGATAAACTGCCTTTGTAGCCAGGGTATCGCTAGAACAGCCAGAAGCACTTGAGGGAAGATGGTGCAACGAGGGAGGCGTTTAACGACGAGGTCGAATCAATCAACACTCCTTGATCTTCTGTCCTAATTATAACCAGTACATATTCTCCTGCATCTGCCAAGGAACCAACTGCCGTCTCTAGTCCTCATCTCATCAATCGTACTCTGATACTACGCTCATCTCAGTATATCTGGCTACGGGGTTGTGTACGAGATGGGTATAGGACGAGGGCTTGTATAACTCTATCAAAACCAAGTGGGGTACGGCGAAAGGTACCACGCCCTAGACTTCCCTTCTCTCCAGCATAACACTTTGTTCTTCCCACGCCCAATAACGTAAACATCTTTCCGGGCAGTTCCTAGCACATAGGCAAATGGGTTGTAGGTTCGTCGCACAATCCGATCACGAAAATCAGGATGAATCTGTGATCCCGACGTCAGCAAGGTGACAAGGTGATGGTTGAGAGCCCCGGAACTCACACTTTCCCTCGGCACGGGGAGGTTTTGCCTAACACGATCAATTAATGCAGAATTCCATACAGGGGTAATCATGCGAAATTGGAAGTTGAGGAGAGCCTCGGACGTCAAGAAGTCCAGGGGGCGACCGTCCCATCGGCAAAGGTTGAAAAATATCCTAACCAGACGGTGATAGGACATAATATTGCCAATCTCTGAAATGGGCCAGGTGCTATCAAAGCGAAATGGCTCTTTTGGAGGACCTTAAATGGTATAATGAATGTCAGGGCTACTAGACGTCGTAACAGTGCTCTCACCTGTACTACGAGAATGAACATCGTTCAAGCGTCGCAAGAGTTCCAGCCGAAGGGAATCTAGACGCGAAAAGATACAGAACTCTCCAGAACGACTTGGGTCCCGTAAGAAATCCATGAATGACGCATGATAGAATTTGATCTCCAGGTACGGATCCAGTTCTAACACGGAGTGAAGAGAGCCACAGGCATTCCGGAATTGTGCTTCGGAAAGGCCAATTATGTCTGCAATCCCGCCCTGCGGGACCTCCAGGAGGCCCGGTCCATTGAGGCGGAACCTGAGCAGCAAAATTGCAAGGAT
Organism: Macrolepiota fuliginosa MF-IS2; assembly: GCA_015584085.1. NCBI lineage: Eukaryota > Fungi > Basidiomycota > Agaricomycetes > Agaricales > Agaricaceae > Macrolepiota > Macrolepiota fuliginosa. The sequence continues at coordinate 1,846 of MU151758.1, forward strand.
CCTCGGGAGAATCCCAGGGGGGGCGTGTCGCATAATCAGAGTGTAGAAGAGGTCGAGCTCTAATAAGGGATGCACTGACCCAGCCCCCTTGTTACCGCTGGAAAGCGCGAGGACGGCACGCAGCTGGTCCACAGGACCAAGTAATTTATGACTGCCAACGAATCGGATGACCGTGGTTGCATAGATGAAAAGCCCCCCGGAAAGGTTGACGAGGACTCCGATGTCTCGCTCAGAGACCCACGAATTGGGCATCCCGTTCCTCTGCTGTATCTTCCGCAGCTCATCCGTTAGGTAAAGAGTGATTTCGTTATCGATGTCTCGAGACACTCGGATGTCGAGATGGTACGTCAATGGGTGCATGTCATTTGTGGTGAAAGGTCCAACGATGTGGGTTTCAGGGCGACTGAAGAACGCCCAGCGAAAGGGTGTGGTTCGGTTGCGGACAGACGCCGCAATGATCTCGATAATGTCGCAGTGCGCTCCTGGACCCTTCCCACATTCATCCAGGCCATCGATGACGACGACCAATCCCTCAACAACACCTGCAGCACCAGGTCCAAGTTGCGTCAACGGCTTGACCAGGAGCTCTTGGAACTGCTCTCTCATCGATTTCGTGACAAGTGTAGGGTCATCTTGGATACGACTGTCGAGTGTGTCACCAAATAGCTTTGATTTGGTAGCAATTTGGTACGCAAGTGAGGGGAAGAGACGATGTGGATCATCTCGCTGATTGAGGCCAACTGAGCGAGAGAAAAAGAGGGCAGCTCCTAGCTTGTTCCTCTTAGCCAGGCCCTCCGAGTAGGTCTGTGCAATAGCCGATTTTCCAACGCCTGCAGGCCCATACATCCAGAGCATGGGCTCGGTATGTTGCGAAGTACCAAGACCCCAGCTGGTGATCGTATCAATGAAATCGTGGCGAGTGCCTGGATGGCATGAGGGTGGAGGATCTCGAGCGGAAGAATCATGGAAGGCATCTGGCATGGATGCCTCCAGGAGCATCTTCAGGCCTGTTATGTATCATTGAGCACTGGTTCCAATAACTCGGGGCGTGATGACTTACCAGGATGCTTGTGTTCAACAATTGTGTTGTGAATGTTCACATTGGTTGAATTGTCTTTCAAGTGTGAGTTATTGAGGACGAAGTCATGGGCACCAGGTAGCAATCCAGTGTTATACATGATGGTGATAAGGAGTGGGGATACGCAACAAGGCCTGGCCAGCTTTTATCTTGCCTCTATAGTTTCCTCGTGACGGGGCTCGAGGTTAAGCCAGCGCTAGTGATAAGGCACCTGACCTTAAGCTTTGGTTATAATTAGTCTAGCATCTATCAAAGCTGGATGAAAGAGTTGGTTACCAAGGCTCCTTGCATTAATTACAGCAAATATACGCATTCTTATGGAAAATGAGTGGTATCCTGCATGTTTGTGTAGCGATCGCGCACTCCTTACCAGCTTTGTTGCAGGATACACAACCCACTTCAATTCAGTTGGTGTTGAACGTTGAACAAAACTCGTTCGCGTGTGTTTATACCGTGGAATGGCCGCCAATCAGGATGTTTCTGGGGGTGAGCAGGATCAGATCCGGGATGTGAACAGCATGTGGTGGTTACAGTTGTGCATGGTCACGTCATGGTCACGTAGGACTGCCAAGCCAAGCATCCCAGGCCCGGGGGTATGTATGTGTCACGAAATGAATCTGACAAGAATCGATGCTGCAGTGTGTTGATCGACATGAAACATGATATTGTCGCAACATATGGTTGGCTTACCTGCACAGGAGGCCCGATCAATATCTCGAGCTTAATCACCACCGCCGGACATATGACCATCTTTGACCCCCCTTCCGAGTGATTGTTCTCCGGGTTAACAGTGTCATTGGAGACGTTGGTAATTATCACATCACACTAACCCGAAAAAGGGGGCAGAACTACGAAGAAACAGCCTTCCTGAAAGCAGGCTGCGAGGCCCACCTTTCGCTGTTGTACCTTCGCATCCTCCCTTCCCTTGTCAACCCCCGCCACAATCCGACATCCCGACCCAAATCATTCCCACCAAAAATAAAAACACACACCTAATATTCCCTGTTACACCCGCAACAATCCTAACAACCAGCAGGTCCAAGAACGAACAACTCTTGTCCGTGGCTGAGAATAGGCTCTTTGTATTCCGCTCGAGGCGCCAGGTAGAATAAGGACGACTGTATTATGGTAACGATATACAGGCGGACTGCGAACGTTGTGCGATAGAAGAGAGGTAGAAGGGATTGAAATAAAGGAAACACGATGAGCAGGAGCCCCTGTGAGGCTTTCTTTCCCGACAGCGTGAATCCGGAGGGGCCGAAAAGGAAGCCGCGGAGGCGGGCGGGACTGATCCGGTGGCGAACTTTGTCGTTCCTCCTGGATCCACGGGCCTGCGCAGGCACGAAGCGGGAGTGTTAGGGTGTGGTGGGCGGGACAAAGGGAGAGGTGCCAGCTAGGAGCCACGGCTAGTAGGGAGATCACAGGTGACCACCGTGACTGTGGCGCTGCGCTAAAAGCTATATTCCTATGGGGTCGTGCGTCACATACCCTCTCGCATCCTCACCAATTCCGCATAAAACGCTCGAGCATACCCTTGGAAACATCCATGCACAGATCCGAAGATCACTGTGAGGGCAAATATTTCATCGGGTGTGGATAGGACTATTTGATGTTGGATTAGAAATGCGAGTGGGATGGGGTGGATTAAGATTGTAAGGTCCGAGAGTCGGGACCCGTGTTGGATGTGTGACCAGACCTGGGACTCAAGAATGCCAGATGCCGTGGTTATGACTCCGGTGAGCATTAGCAACGATGTAGGCATGTGTAAGGAAGCCTTCGCAGAGAGAGCTGTTGTAGATGTGATTGTCGCGAAACCCAGTGTTTGGTAAATTAATGAAAAGACGAAGGACAAAAGGGTGCATACCATTCAACAACAGAAGCCGTGCTATAAGGTACTTGAATGCATTCTCCAACTTCACAGCTCCCTTCACTTCAGGTTTCCCCCGAGCCTAACCCACGCATGAGAGGTCTCCATCCAGACCTTCCGCTCTCTTTCCCTCTCCTTCTCCCCCGTCTACGCCGAGAGCCATGCCGTACCCATTTCTCTTGTCTGGAGAGGGAGAAGCCGTCAGGGAATGAGACTCGGGTGTCGAGGCATTAGCGGCGCCTCCAGACTTTCGCTCTCAACAGTGCTATCCAGGGGGTGATTGATGTTGTGGGCGCGTTCATTGTCTGACTCCCGTGAATCAATAGGACCAAGACTCGTCTCCTTCTGCGTCTTTAATGACCTCTCACAGCAACCCAGCAACCTCCAGCGACTTCTCCGCCAACCTGGGAAAATACGAATTCATAGCCGCCATGGACGCCCCAAGGCTCACGTTCACAAATATAGCGAGCACTGCAGATAGGTACTCGAACGACTCCGAGGGTAGGGGTAGGAAGGATGTTGTGGACGCTGGACCCGAGCACTGCAAAGAGGAGTAGGAGCATATTTTGCCGTAGTGCTAGACAGAGTATAGCATCAGGAAAATAGGGTGAGGAAGGGAACGTGTGGCGGTTGGGGACCCCACACAGATGTTACAGTCAGAGCTTGTAAAGCTGCGGATATGGGGTATACATAAACACTACAACCAGGGTTCTGTCAGATGGACGATGGAAGAGACAACACAGACAACACACCTGAAGCTCGCAGTATTGATCCACGTCCACCTCAGCTTCACTCCGCACCAACCAACGTCCCACACCATTGTCAATGTCCCTTACTTTCATATGCAAAGGTACGGCTCCGATGCAGGGAAAATCCTAGTGAATCCAAGATGCCGGGAATGCGTTGTGTGGTCCGTGAGGGCTTGAATTCGACCAAGCAAACAAATTTTCTTGTGGGTGGCCCTTTCCAGCATCAACGGTTGGGGACGTAGGATGGGAGTGTGGAGGGAGTGCCTGTATGGGTGCAAGGGAAGTGGCGTAGACGGTGTGGTGGTGCAACGAGAGGCGGTAGTGGTGGTGCAAGAGAGTGACAGTAAATCCAGGAGTCTGCGTACGCTTTAATCGAGGCTGTGACCTTTCCACAGCCAAGGAGTGCCCTCAGACTAATCGAAAGGGCTGCAACTTCTGGTGTAGGTGCACCATATGCTGCCGTACCCTTGACACTTTGCAGAGTGCAGAGTAGCAGAATCAGCGCCTGTGGTGGTTCAACATTAATCATTAAGCGCTAAATGCCAGCCGTCACTGTCCACGCATTGTCCTAGGCATCAATGTGTCAACGACGTTATACTATACGAGCAGGACGAGGGGTTGTGAGGTTCGAGAGTCAAAATCTGTGCTGGGCGTGCGGCCAGAGCAGGGATCCAAGGATGCCGGGTGCGGGGATTACGACTCCGGTGACAACCAACGAGGATGCAGGTATATGTATAGAAGTCTTTGAAAACAGCAGTGCTGTAGATGCGATTGTTGTGAAGCCTACCGCCAGAAAGTGTTTGGTAAGTTAATAAGAAGGGGACGGATCAAGGCGTGCGCACCATCCGATGACAGAAAGCATGCTGCGAGGTACCTGCACGTATTCCTCGACTTGACAACCTCCGCTCCAGCGTTCTCTCGACCCTAATCCACCCACGAAAAATCTCCCTCTAGAACTTCCACACCCTTTCCCTCCCTCATTCTATTCTCCCCGCCGACACCCCCCTGAGTTCCTCTTCATCCAACGACTACTTCTCCGCTTCCTTAACCAATGTCGGCGGGTACCAACGGCCCAACACATCCCCAATTCACAGGGATCAGCATCGCGGGCGCAGTAACAAGTATCTCGAATGACCTTGGCACAACTCCTTCCTCAGCAGGCCATTGGCTAATTTCAACGTCGCACCAAGCATCTCCGGCACAAACATTTGCTGCTTTTCTTCTTCCTGTCGTCGGTGTTTGATCGGAATGTATAAAGGATGGGCATGAGCATAGGTGCGAAGTAGGAAGGGGAGGGCCTGAACTCTCACTCTGTGCATCGAATTAGCGTCTCCTTTATCAGACTCATACAAACTCCCGACTTCTAACACTCCCCTGATCTCATCGTTACGCTCATCCGGTGCCCGGAAATAGTCTTCAACCCAATGCAAGACCGCAGGCAACCGCGAGGCTCTGTGCACCATCAAAAAGAAGAATATATATATATAAGAACGACTGTCAGAATGGAGAGGGGGAAAACGCTCACGGCTTCAGCGACCTCCTCAGCAACCTAGGCTTCCAAAACAACAAAACAAAGGATCCGATTGCGGAGTTGTGAGGGTGGTGGGGCCGTTATTGCTTGGTGCACCAGATGCACTGTTCCACACTGGCGGGCTTAGCACGTAGGTGGGTATATGACATGTATAACATCAAAGGGAGGACACATACCTTGTTAGCAGGCGGCCAAGGGTTGACTAGCACTTCAAAAGCACCAAGAGCCAACCACCACTCTTCTTCAGGCCTTACTGAGGCGTCGCCCCCCCCTCCAGTGTCGGATGACGTGGACAGCCTAAGGAGAGCCCGGCCGCTTACAAAGGAGCGGCGGCATAGACTGCGGAGGAGGCAGAGACACTGACTGCAACAAGCTTTCCAGTAGCGTTTAAGAGGTGCTGGCAGACCGAACGTGGGTCGTATCATCGTTGGGTACTGCATCTTGTATGGGACTTGAGGTGAAGCGTTCTCTGTCGCGTGAGTTAATCCATGGGCGTTGTTCTTCGCGAGGATTGCTACTGAATATGGAGGAACCGCCGGTGTGGGTGCAAGGGAAGCAGTGTGGAGGGTGTGGTGATGGAACGAGAGGCGGTAAGGGTAGTGTAAGAGAATGGCCGTGGATCCATAAGCCCACCGTAGCAGGTGTCCTTGGACTAATCGTATGCACGGTGGTCCAACACTGAGCGCCAGATATTAGCTATCACTGTCCACGTATTATCCCGGGCGTCAGTGTGACAACGACGTCATACTATGCCCCTATCACTCAACAGACCGCGTACAGAGAAGGCCTGATGAGAATTCAGACGCGCTCAAACTCTCAATATCATCCACCGGAAAACTTCGTAATCATTTATTTCCATTTCTAACAACTTTATACCCGCCCGTTGGTCGAGCTCCATTGCTGTGTACAGTGGTCGCGGAAACCCAACACTAGCGTGTGCTGTCTGGGGAACTGCCAGCGTAGACTGTGTTTTTTCTTCTTCAGTAACTGTCTCCTGCTTTCGTCGCGATGACAACAAACATACCGACTTCGCGAACCTCACTTTTGTCGCAGGCGCAGACCTAGGGTTCCCGTAATCATGAACACCGCAGGCTCGGGTCGCGGAAACGTCGGCTCAACGGCAGATTTACTCTCTCCCTGAGGCTCGTGCACCCCTATCAGTCCAGAACCAGGCGTGTACTGCGTCTCCCGCATAATCGGCGGTCCCCGTACCTGATTCTCTTCAACATGGTGTACATTGCGCATCGTCTTTCTCGCTGCTGCTCGAGTACACTTTACAAGAGCCACCACTATGATTAGCATCCCCGCTACGACGCCTGGGATGAATGAAATCGCCATCACATCCTGTATTCAACGGACGAGCTACTCACACAATAATTCCCATCGCAAAAAATATTCTTCCTCCAATAGGTCCTCCTCTCAACACACTTCCTTCCCTCTCCTAAGAAGCGCTGAATTCATGTGAGCCCCATTGCCCACAATTCACTCACCAATTCTTTCTACACACCCTATCAGCGGCCACCGTGGGCACCAGCACAAACCACAGCCCAAGCCACAGGCTTCCTTCAATCACTATCCAGCCATCTATCAACATACACCCTATCCACCAACCCACACTCACCGATCATATCATACATTAACTCAATCAAATAGGCTCCAGGCCACAAATGGTCGACACAGTCCAGCTGCGTTGAGAATTATCCGCTGCCCAGCAGACGGAATACAAGGGGAATGGAAAAGAGGTCAACTCGGTCACCATGTACTCGACTGGTGTATATATGTCTGCAACACCAATGTAGTGTTTCGGGATTTAATTTCATCATCCGAGGCAGTGCCTGACCGGAAACCAGTGGCTACACTGTTCGCGTCGTGAGGGAATCTGACACTATCAATAATGCAGCATTAATTCTGTGGTGTAAACGAGGTATCATGTCAAGGCGTTAACGCTAGACGGTGGGTGAATAACAGACGTCTTTCCAACCCGAGTCTCATAAATCGTACAAAACATGATATTATATTGTCACAACCTATAGTTAATTTGTCACACACCAAAAGCTCAGTCAATCACTGGCGATCGCACCCATGTGCTAAACATACACCCAGGACAAACACCCGCATTTGGAACCACGATATCGCTAGAGCGGCCAGAAGCCCTCGAGGCGAAGATGTCGTGACGAGGGAGACATTTAGCGACGAACTCTTTGATCTTCTAACAAATACACATTCTCCTTCATTTTCCAAGCAGTCAACTGCCGTCTCCAAGCCCTCATCTCCGTATCAATCTTGCTCCAGTACTCATTCATCTCGGCGTATCTAGCTACAAAATCGTGTACAAGATAAGCTTAGGGTGAGGACTTGTGTAGCCCTATCAAGATTTAAACCAAGTGGGGTACCGGGAAAGGCGCCAGTCATCATCCTTGTATCTCCAGCATATTATTTTGTTCTTCCTACACCCGAGAATATAAAGGTCTTTCCACGAGGCATCTATTGGGACGCGTAAATAGGCAACTGGGTTGTAGGTTCGTCGCACAATTCGATCACGAAAATCAGGATGAATCTGTGATCTCGACGTCAGCAAGGTGACAAGATGATGGCTGAGAGCTCCGGAACTCACATTTTCCCTCAGCTTGGGGGGATTGTGGCCAACACGATCAATTAATGCAGAATTCCGTACGAGGGGAATCATGTGAAACTGGAAGTTGAGGAGAGCCTCGGATGTCAAGGAGTCCAAGGGGTGACCATCCCATTGGCAGAGATTAAAAAATATCCGAACCAGAATGCGATAGAACGTGGAATCCTCGAGCCCTGGAATGGACCATGTCAAATTCAAGTGAATCGGCTCTTCTGGAGAAGCTGAAACGGTGTAATGAACGTCAGGGCTACTAGGTGTTGTAACAATGCTCTCACCTGCGGAATAAACATTGTTCAGGCGTTGCAATAGTTCCAGCCGAAGGGAATCTAGACGCGTAAAGATACAGAACTCTCCAGAACGGCTTGGGTCCCGTAAGAAATCCATGAATGACGCATGATAGAATTTGATCTCCGGGGACGGGTCGAGTTCTAACACAGAGTGAAGAGGGCCACAGGCATTCCGGAATTGTGCTTCGGAAAGGTCAATTATGTTTGCAATCCAAATAACAGATGGTAGATCCTGGAACCACCGGAGCTCCGGGATGGGGTCCGTCCGAACGCAGAACGTGAGCAGCAAAATTACAAGGATCCTCGGGAGAATTCCAGGGGGCACACATCGCATAATGAGGGTGTAGAAGAGGTCGAGCTCGGATAAGGGATGCACTGGACCAGCCCCCTTGTTGTCACTGGCAAGGGCGAGGACGGCACGCAGCTGGTCCACAGGACCAAATAATTCATGACTGCCAATGAATCGAATGACTGTGGCTGCATAGATGAAAAGCCCCCCAGAAATGTTGACGAGGACTCCGATGTCTCGTTCAGAGACCCACGAATCGGACAGCCCATTCCTCCGCTGTATCTCCCGCAGTCCACCTGTTAGGTAAAGAGTAATTTCGTTGTCGATTTTGCGAGAGACTCGGATTTCGAGTTGGTACGTCAATGGGCGTGTGTCATTCGCGGTGAAAGATCCAACGATGTGAGTTTCTGGGCGACTGAAGAACACCCAACGAAAGGGTGTGGTCCGGTTGCGGACAGACGTCGCAACAATCTTGATGATGTCGCAGTGTGTTCCTGGGCCCTTCCCACATTCATCCAGGCCATCAATGACGATGACTAATCCTTCAAAAACACCCGCAGCGTCAACTCCGAGTTGCGACAACGGCTTGACAAGGAGCTCTTGGAATTGCTCCTTGATCGATTTCGTGACAAGGGTCGGGTTCTTCTGAATGCGGCGGTCGAGGATATCACCATAAGCATCATATTTCGTGGCGATTTGATATGCAAGTGAGGGGAAGAGACGATGTGGATCATTTCGCTTATTGGAGCCGACAGAACGAGAGAAAAAAAGGGCAGCTCCCAACTTATTCCTCTCAGCCAGGCCCTCCGAGCAGGTCTGTGCAATAGCTGATTTTCCGACCCCTGCAGGCCCATACATCCAGAGCATGGGCTTGACATGTTGCAAAGTCCCAAGACCCCAGCTGGTGATCGTATCGATGAAATCGTGGCGGGTGCCTGGATGGCACGAGGGTGGAGGATCTCGAGCGGAAGAGTCATGGAAGGCGTCTGGCATAGATTTCTTCAGGAGCACCTTCAGGCCTGTTATACGCCGTTGAACACCAGGGCAAGACACTTGATATAAGACAAAGCTCACCAGAACCCTTCTTATAAGGGACCGTGTTCCGGACGTCATTGAAGACAGGTTTGTTGAGGACAAAGTTATGGGCTCCTGACAGGATTCCAGCATTGGACATAGTTGTGGTTGGGAGTAGAGATACGCAGCAGGATCTAGCCAGCTTTTATCTTGCCTCATGGTTGCCTCGTGACGGAACTTGAGGCTAAGCCTGTGCTAGTGATTGACCGCGAAACTCAACATGTATAACCTTAAGCTTTGGCTATGATTAGTCTAGCGTGTATCAGGGTGGGATGAATTGATTGCCAAAGCTCCTCGTAGCAGTTACAGCAAAATATATGCCTTCTTCTGGAAATGTAAGAATGACAAGACTCAGTCTCTCGAATAACGCACGAGAACTAATATTAGCTGTACCTGTAAGAATGACAAGACTATGCTAATGTAAGTATTAAGCATGAAAGAATAAGTACAATGGGCTCACCTCAGTCTCTCGAATAACGCACGAGAACTGAGGTGGCGAATAGAAACGGACGTCTATTTATATGTTCTATGTTGTGTGTCCAAGATGACAAAGGATAATGAAAGAAAATTTATACTAT
>MU151759.1:0-11889 GCA_015584085.1 Macrolepiota fuliginosa MF-IS2
CCACAGACCAATTAAAATTGTAATTAGCATTTCTCATTAGGTATCTTCTTTGTAATCTCTCTCTTTCTCTCAATATAAATACCCTCCAAAAGCAAGAGTGTAGGCAAGGAATTCCTGCCAAGCTCTTGCCATTAGGATCATAATTAAGCAATTAAAGTGATATTTGTTATTTAAAGCAATCTAAGGAGTTTTCTTTGGTCTAGAGACCTCAGAGAGAATATATCAGATTTAGTGAAAGATTCATATAGATTGAGAGTTGTGAGTCTAGCTTGAGATAAGCTAGTCAGTGTGCACATTGCATCTAGTACCAAGAGGGTACTAGTCAGTCTGTGTATTCAGAATCATTAGGGAAAGACCTCACTAAGTTAGCCACTTGAGTAATACAATCCTAGTGACTCCAATTCTTTGGTATCTGTATTGACTTGGCAGTCATTCAGGATCAATTAGCTATAATGAGACCTTCTCCTGAGTGCCTCATAGATAGGCCAACTGTTTGCATTCACCCTCTATTGAGCATTACTCAATAGCTTCCCTCACTATCATCACCAATTCCCAACCACCCTTCCTAACTACTTGATTATTTCTCCCCTTGCACTCACATAGCGAGCCACTGTATTGGGTAGTGTGTCATGAGACCATTACACATTTTTGTGATATTTTAATATATTTCTACACCCTACTGCCACACACACAATAATGCTATAGCCCAAGGCTAAACAGAATGGCTACTCAGAGTAGCACAGGAAACTGGAACTAAGGAGCAGATCAGAGAATAAGCAAGGGCCATCCACATGGTTGGCTACCTAGCTACCTACCTACTACCAACCTCCAAAGACATCAGATACTCAGGGTCAAGCCAGACTCACTTAACAGCTATCCACCAACACAGGCTGAACCATTTAGAGCAGACTGATAATCATGTGTATAGGTCTATGTAAAATTTAGTAGTTTCCTTTTCTAGTATCAGTATTCAATATAAAAGCCTGAGGCATAGGAAGGGAAAGGCAAGCAACCTGCCCCCCACTGTGCATCAGGGATTGTAACACACAATTCAGAGTGACTGTGAGAATATACAAACAGGTAATGCTTTGGTTATAAACCACCAAAGACTATAAAAGACTTGAAGACTTGAAGATGCTCAGACAAAGACTCTAAAAGGTCTAACAGGTATTTCTTGAGTAATGAAGTCAGTTAGCTAGTGAGCTATAGTGATTTGGAGCAGACTGTGCTAGTGTCAAGAGGACATTTTGAGCTGGCTATTCACCTAGCTTAAGACAAGATCTTAAGGGTAGTCAAGTTAGTTAGTCAGTTAGTCAGTCTAGGGAGGCCTTGGTATAACACTGTGTCAGATGCACTGCTGTTATAGGAGGACCTTCAAGTTAGTTAGTACAGTTCCACTTTCATACCAACCCTCTTATTCCCTTGTCTCGCTTCCCCACAAATTTGTTTGAGGACATAGTCTAGATATCTAGCTAGCAATCTTGTGAGCTAGTATGTCAACAGCTATATTTATTATCCTCTACATCACTATATGTACAACCATGCACTGGCATGTTCTGCTTTCAACAGGTTATGGGCCCCAGTTATGCCTGTATGTGATGTGATAACCACTGATGTGTGAGCAGTGCCTCTTCAGCATGCTTGAACTCAGCATTCCACACAGCAAAGGGTAGACTGAATAGCCTTGTTGGAACAGTTGGTTTGTGTGTCCCCACACTCAGACAACATTCCTTCACTGTGTCCCATATTCATCCCCAACACTGTACAATGGCTAGACTGGGATCTATAGCTTTGTTGAACAGAGCATCCATTCACCCTTGTGCAACTTATGCTTATGCCATTATTCTTAGACTTCAAATCCCACATCATGTCTTCGGCCACCACCCTTCTCTTGACCATTCCTGCTCTTTGCAGCACCTCTGACTATAATGACTGGCAATTCCAGATGATGAACATCTTTGGCATGTGGACTGTCACCTCTGCTGCTGGTGCCACCTGGACCCTTGGCTCCTTCATCTCAGGAGCAAGGGCCATTCCCCCTATTGCAAATGCCCAGGAGCATGCTGATTGGGCAGAATGGAGAGCAAATGATGGGATCACCCTTGTGGTGATCAACACCAAGTTGGATAAAACCCTCTAGTGCCATGGCTATGCCACATCAGCAGAAGTCTGGGGCCACTTCACCACTTGCTTCTGAACCTTTGGGCTCCCAGAAGCTGCCTCCCACATCCAATTCATCCAGAACTTTATGTTCTCCACCACACATGACCCCTCCAAGGAGATCATGGAATGGATGAGCCACATGACAGCTCTGGAAAATCAGGCCCTCCAGATCTCAGGCCCTCTTCAGGCCATGATGATCTTGATGTGAATCCCCAATGTCTAGATCACAACAAGGCAGACCCTGCTTCTCCAATATGGTACCAACATCTCTGCTCTCACTGTTGCCATTGTTGCTACTGCTGTCCATGCTGCATTCCAAGATGCACTTCCTTCCACCCATGCTGCTCACTTCTCCAGTGTCCATGGGAATGGACATAACCCCAACTGGAAGAACCAGAAGGGGGGTAATTAGCAGGGGCACCCCCAGCACCAGAATCAGAATCAGGGTCAGGGTCAGGGGCAATGCCAACCCCAGCAGAACCAAAACCTGCCCAACTCAGGTGAGGAGAAGAAGAAGAAGAACCATTGCAGAGGAAAGAAGAAGCAGCAGATCACTGCCCTAGGAGGATCTTTGGACAATTTCATCCAACCTGGCTTGTTGGGCATTGCTGTGTTCACTCAGATTGACACTGGGGCTCAAGTGTCCTCATCCACTTTTGCCATGGCCTGTCCTGCTCTCACTCCCTCTTCCTCAACTGGCCCATCTCTCCTGCAGCACATGTCTGCTGCAGAAGCCACCTCTGCCCCCCCTCACATCACCTCCTATGTGGCCACTGATGATCCCTGGGTGTTGCCTCTGAATAGGCACCTCAGGGGACAGACCACCCTCCAGAAAGCTCAACATTGCACTCATAACATGTACAAGAAGCACCTGAGCAGCAAGTTCCCCCACTCCACAAGCCCCCTGCCCAATGAGGGTAAGGCTTGTTCACAATTCTATGTGATGGATGCAGAGTTCTCATGCTGCCTGGCCTTGCCTGACATCTTGCTAATATACACAGACAATGAGACCAACTATGGAGAGGATTTCATCTTGTATGTATCCACTTCTCATCCACAAACATGTGCTAATGACTCTGATCAGTCCATCACAAGACATGTCAATGGTGCATGATTAGCCTGCACTTGACAAATTATGGACTTTGTATCTAATAGTCATGTACCTTCCTGCTTGTATGACTTGTGCCCTAGAAGGGCATATGTTGTGCATTTCCTGCACATGTGATCCATATAAGAAGTGTGATATACCAACTTGCATTGATTGCAAGGGTTTGGGGCTTGGTGCTCCAGCAATCTGGCTTCTAGATTCCAGTGCATCTATTCATTGCACTCCTCATTTGGAAGATTTCATCTCCTTTGAGGAACAGGATTATGGAATGCTAAATACAGCCAGTTCTCCCCTACCAATTAAGGGTCAAGGGACTGTAATCATAGAGCACCATGTTTTGGGGAAAGAGAAGATCACCCATTTATGGCCAGTCTTCCATGTACCAGGAATAGGTGCACAACTTCTGTTACATGGAAGTCTTCTCCACATGGGCTTAACCACCCAGTCTGACTCTAAGGGGACTACCCTCTTTACACCACATGGGAATGGATGGATGCACATGATTCCCCACACTGCAAATGATCTGATTCCAATTGTGCATTTGTGTATCTTGATAACCATGGTTGCAGCTTCAATCACCCTCTTGGGTTCCATGTGGGATCTCTGGCACTGTCAACTCAGACATCCTTCTAATGCAGTAATGCAACATGTCCAAGAGAACAGTTGAAACATTGAGCAGTTTTCCACTCACAATCCCTCTATACTCTGTGAAGGCTGTGTGCTTGGAAAGATGCACCAGAAATCCTTCCCACTGAAAGAAACAATGGCAAAAGAGTACCTCCAGGTGGTCCACTCTGATCTTATGGAGTGCCCCATCATCTCCTACCACAAATACAAGTGGGTAATGATGTTTATTGATGAATACTCAGCTTGGACCTGGGTATATCTGTTGAGACAGAAGTCAGAAGCATTCACCACTTTCCAGAACTTCAAGGTGTCCATTGATACCACATCTCACAGAATCTGCCACCTTCATACTGATAATGGTGGTGAGTATACATCAAAACAACTGGAGGACTTCCTAAAGAAGTCAGGGATTGAGCATACAACATCTGCACCTCATGTGCATCAACAAAGTGGGCAAGCAAAGCATTTCAATCACACCTTGTGTGAGAAAAGCCAGGCCATGCATATGCAGGCTGAACTCCCTGATTCATACTGGGAGTTTGCAATCCTTACTGCAGCTTTTCTCTACAATCACACCCCTATGAGATGTTTGAAATGGAAAACCCATATGAAGTCTGCACTGGTGCAAAACCAGATCTGCAGATGATGAAAGTGTTTGGCTGTGGAGCATACATATTCATTCCCCCCAAGAAGCACATGCATAAACTCACACCTCACTTGGAACTGATGATATTCATTGGTTATGATGGTGCTGATTATAAATTCATGCATCACATGAAGGGGAATGTGATATTTGTATCTCCAACTGCTATTTTTGATGAATCCTGGTTTCCTAAAAAAGCCATTGATCTGAAAAAGTGTAATGAGGGTTTGGAACAAGGATCAATTCCTCCACCTTCTTCTCCACTGAAAGGTGATGGCCTGGCTCCACCACCTGGTCCACCCAACTTTCCTGATTTCCCCAATGTCCCAGAACTGCAGCATAACCAACCATCACCTCCTGGCCTGCCTACTCCTCCCAGAGTACCTTCACCAGCACCTCCAAGGACTCCCCCTCCTCCTCCTGATGCAGGACCTCAGTATTGCTTTACTATGGGTCACCCTCCAATGCCTCCCAGACCACATCATTCTTTATGGAATAAGATGGTCCCTAGACATGAGGGAAATGTATACAGAGAAAACAAGCACCCTGCACATATCATGCATGATTATAATTGTCATGATTGGGTACCACCACAGGAGTGCTGCATGCAGGATGTCACACCAAAATGGATGTGCATCCCAGATCCTCAACCATTAACACCTGAACAGGCAGCTGAATGGCTCAGGACCATGAAACATCAAGGAAATGACTTTCAGGGTCCTGGTAACTTCCAGTGGACAAATGATGATGTCCCTGAGCCTGCTTCACCAATGGATGAGGACACATGGCTGGCACAAGCTGCAGTAGAGGGGAGTACAAAATTGGCAGATTACCTAATCACAAAATCTGCACAGGTACATTGAGGACCCAGACAACATCAAGATCTCACTATACTTGATCTGGTTGAAAGGGAAAAGTGGGAATCCACTGAGATTGATGAGATCACAGTGTTAAAAGATTGACAAGTTTATGAATTAGTTGATCTCCCACCAAACAGGAGAATGGTCAAAAACTGTTGGGTGTACATGCCCAAGTCTGATGGCTGATACAGGGCTAGACTTATGGCTAAGGGATTCTCTCAGGTTAAGGGAGTAGACTTTAACAAGTTATTCTCCCCTGTTGTCCAATACAAATCTACCCAACTTCTACTCATGTTAGCTGCCTTAGAAGATTGGGAAATAGAAGGTGTTGATGTAAAAACTGCCTATCTATACAGGCATCTTGATGAAAAGATCTACATGGAGCAGCCTGAAGGACACATAGTCCCAGGGCAAGAGAAGAAAGTGTGGAGGTTACACCAAGCATTGTATGGCCTTAAGCAAGCTGGTTTATCCTGGTGGCATGAAGTATCTGCATCAATGACCAGGCTAGGATTTAAATGATGTAAATCCAATGCTGGTGTATACATTCATTGCAAGAAAGACAGTTGTGTTTTAATCACAATAGTCTATGTTGACAATGGGCTGTTCATGGGAAATAATGCCACCCTTCTCAAAGGGAAGAAAGAAGCATTCAAGAAGTGATGGGATTGCAAGGATACCTCCACATGGGAGTTCCTTGGCATGAGAATCCTATGTGATCAGAAGAACCACATGATCTATCTAGATCAGTGTAACTACCTGGATAAGGTTTTGCAGTGTTTCAATATGGTTAATGCCAGACCCACCACAACACCTCTTCCCAAGAATTACCAAGCTCAGAATAATGAAGATCCAGTTAAACCTTCAATCCATCTCCACTTCCAGACTGTGATTGGTTCCCTTATGTACTTGATGATTGGTTCATGGCCCAATATTGGCTATGCTGTAACTCAATTATCTCATCATGCTCACAACCCTTCTCAAGATCATCTCAATCACATGATGTATATTTTGAAGTACCTCAGTGGAACACAATTATACTGTATCACATTTGATGGGAAAAAGGGAGAAGGCATCATTACCTTCAGTGATTCTGATTGGGGATCAGATCCAAACACCCAGTGCTCACAGATGGGTTAGTTTACTTCTGTTGACAGTGCAGCCACCACATGGACTTCACACACTCAGAAGACTGTGGCACTGTCCTCTACAGAGGCCAAGTACATGGCACTCTCTGATGCAAGTTGCCAAACAGTGTGGATTAAGCAGCTTCTCACAGAGCTCTATTTCACCTTACCACCCTTGCCATTGTGCAGTGACAATATGGGACACACGGACTCCATCAGGAGTTCGACGAGGCGCATGAGCATACATGAAGATGTCTCCCAATCGAGGACCCATTCCCCAACACACGTATCGGATAGCGAAGACGATGCAAATAGCGAACATAGCGAGGACACTGCTAAGAGCATCCTCCCACCCAATGCTGGCATCAGCATCATACCAAGATCTCCTAAGGCATTCTCAACGCCCAAACATGGAGAAAAACACATGCGATGGGTTCCTCAGACCGCTTCGCCTTCCACTCCACCCATCGACAAGGCCACCACTATCCTCACTCCCGCACAAACGATTGCCAAGGAGTTCTCCATTCCCCACCCCGATTCCAACTGGGACACGCCCCCCCCTCCCTCCCAGCAGGAGGACCAACAAATGGATGACTCAGCTCCTCAAAATGCTGACAAATCCACTCACATCCTTCACAAATTCACCAAATCCCCTCCTGAAAATAAGGATTGGTCACCACAGGCCCGAGACCGCTTACTAAGCGCCATGGACCTCATCCAAGCTGACGCACACCCTGATGGAACTACAATGGGTGACGCAAAAGCCGTCGCTTACATTCTAGGAGTAGCTGACCAATGGCTACGTCACTGTGGAGGACAAAACATCGACCTCTCGAACACGGAGATAGGAGACAGGCTTGATTCCTTATTCTCATGCATCTCGCACATCGATGACATCGGAAAACTACCCTGCAAATATGCCGGAGAAACCAAAACGGTCAGAAGGGTTGCCTACTCAAGGTTAGCCAGAGATTACGGAGTGATAGTGGACCCTGAAGAAGAAGTCCAACCACAACAAACTCGCTCACACATCCACACGGACAACCCCACACCCACCCCTCCGTCCACGGAACAGAGGAAACAGAGACGTGAAGAGAAGGGCAAGGAAACAAACCCTATCTCCATCACCTCCACCCAAGAGGATATTGCCATGGTAATTGATGCCCAAGAAGCGGCAGATATTGAAATGGCCATTCAAGCGTCAAAGATAGATCAAACCAACATTCCTCCACGTGATGGTGAACCCTCACGTGCCGCCCCCCAACAAGATACTATCCCATCTCGCGTCATCGACCAATACGGCAACCCTACGAGACAAACCACCTTAAACGAGTGGACTACAATCAGAAACAAACGAAGAGAAGCACGGCATCAACCAGCGGGTGCCAAACCCCCTCCTCCCAACAAGACGAACATCCCCGTCATAAACTACTCGACCAAGCCCAATGGCCGTAAAGTGAATGAAAAGCACTCCCAAGCACCCTCCCCCCAATCTTCCCCCCCCCAAAAATCATACGCTAATGCGGCATCCCCTTCTCCACCCATGAATCTAGTCGACACTAAAACTGCCGATGAACTCATGGAATATGCGATCAACGCGCGAGCGAACAAACTCGTCCCTGAAAACGCGTCCATGGAAACCATCAGAAAGGTATTCTATGAAGTATACCCACACAAGGCTCCCAAACAACCCAAACAATCTACCCCTTCAACGTGGTCCCCCTCCCCTCCCCAC
The DNA here is from genome assembly GCA_015584085.1 of Macrolepiota fuliginosa MF-IS2. NCBI lineage: Eukaryota > Fungi > Basidiomycota > Agaricomycetes > Agaricales > Agaricaceae > Macrolepiota > Macrolepiota fuliginosa. The sequence goes on from MU151759.1 coordinate 8,264, forward strand.
ACCCCACGAAAACCCAATGCCCCGACGGTCACTCAAGGACCGTCGTGTAAGAATGTCATTATACCTTATAAAGGTTTCTTTACCAAAGAACAAGCAACCATCGCCGGACCCACACGCATGGTTGATACCATAAACCGTGGACTCACCAACGCCAAATCAAATACGCGAGTCGAATCCATTAACATCAATCCGAAATCCTTGTGGGCCAAATGCACCCATGTTTCAAACGACCAAGACTTGAAAACCATCGCTGAGTGGCTCTTCAAAGCCTTGGCCAACAACCCCTCCCCTCCGGACATCACCGTCATGGTCGATATCCTCCCCACCCTCCCACAGTCTAAATCTTTCGTTAAACTATGCAATATTCCGTTCTACCAAGACGACGGTACTCCCTTCTCTGCTACGCAATTAGCAGAAGCCATGTATGGATCTCAATACGCAGATACATTCGATCATATCATCAACTCGCCACGATTCGCTCGCGTCACTACAAAATCCGACACAGCGAACCTCTACGTCGACCTATGGGACTCCCAAAATGGCACAAGAGCCAAAACCCTCATCAACCATACTATCAACTTTGGCGGCCGTGTCTGTACCTTCAGATCGGCAACTCAACACACTGGCATTCCATATTGCCAAAGATGCTGGCGATGGAATCATCCTACCCATGCGTGTAGAGCGCGCAACCCCAGATGTGGCATATGCGGAGGACCACACGAGTTGAAGAACCATCGCATGCACGGAGCATGCTGCAAATCGAAAGGGAAACCGGAAGAAGAGAACTATCGACCAGCTACTGAAACAGGAGCTCCATGCCCCCACATCTTCAAATGCTTGAACTGCAAAGGCGACCACTCAGCGGACTCCGAGAAATGCATCTACTTCCGCCACCGATTCGACCGAGATTGGCATACAAGGCGTGCTCAACGCGACCGCGAGGAGAAAGCTCGCACAGACTATAACGCTGGAGGTGTTTATGCGTAGTAAACCCAAAGGTAAAAAACCGGTGGCTGAACGCCGAAGCCCTAACAGGGTGAGCGAGGCCAAGGTTATCAAAGACTGGAATCTTTCTTCTTTATCTTTTCATTTTCACAATGTTCAACGTTCATGGCCTCTAACGGAGGTCCTACTAAACTCGCCTGAAATGGATAAAGTCCATATTCTATGTTTACAAGAGCCACCTGATAGGCTCATACGTAACGTTCCCTCCACGAAGCTCCCTGAAGGGGACGAACTTCACGGATTTCCTATTCATAAAGACTGGATACCTATCCAAGACCGGTCTATTGCTAAACCCAGAACCTTGACATATATTCGCAAATCTCTTTCGTCTCTGAGACCCTCTCTTCACTCGGACATTATATCTTCACGAGACTTTCAACTGATCTCTTTAGTTACGGATCATCGTTTATACTTTCTCAATTGTTATGGAGACTCTGATCTAAACACGTTCCCTAACATTGCTGACATTTTTAGAAACTTCCCTTCGCTTAACGTTATATGCGCGGGCGGCGACTTCAATTCGAGGTCCCCAGAATGGGATGACTCTACATCTCATAACTCCACGAGAACAGACAATCTCATCGAACTCATGACGGATCTGGGACTCGAAAGATCCCCCCCTAACAACGCACTGCCCACGCACATCCCACATGACCGGAATAAACGCCCCTCAGTCATTGACCATATTTTTGTCCGCCCTGACGCCCACAACATCCAGACCCATGACGTCATTCCCGATCTCCGTTTGACGTCAGACCACAATCCCTTACAAATCAGGATTAAAATCCAGCGCTTCCAACCCACTATTAAGCGCTTATCCATACGCAAAGGCTCGGACGAAGAACAAGCTTTCGTCTCACACATCACCTCCTTCCTTAAATCTCCGATACCTACATGTGTTACGAAGGAAGACGTACACAACTACACCAATTCGCTAAGCCAGAACATCGACGAGGCGTGGCAAACAAATGCCAAAGAAATACGCATCACCAGCAGATTGAAACCGTGGTGGAATGATCATTGCAAAACCGCCTTGGATTCCTACAAACGTCGCAAATCCAGACAAACGTGGAAAGCCTTCAGAAGAACTACGAAGAAAGCTAAGCGGACATTCTTTGATGAGAAGATCCAACAAATCGCCGATGAAGACCGCAGACCATGGGACCTTATGAGTTGGGCCCGAGACCGCAAACTTCCCCCTGTCCAGTCGATTAAACACAAGGACAAAACATGCAACGACCTCCATGACTTATGGACAGCATTGGATGAAACGTATAACTCGGCCAACAATAGAACGGTCAATCCCGACGTTATCGATTCCCTCCCTCTTCAAAACACGAGGGAATGGCCCCCTTTTTCCACAAAAGAAATCCTTGACGCGCTTCACCCTACAGCGAATTCATCCGCCCCAGGAAGGGACCATCTAAATTGGGGTCACCTTAAAGATATCCTCTCGAATCCACAGGCGCTCAACAACGTACTAGCGCTCAGCAATTATTGCGTACAATTTTCCACATGGCCGAACCACTTCAAAGTTTCGACTTCGGTCATCATCCCTAAACCCAACAAACCGGACTACTCCACCCCAAGAATGTTCCGCCCTATTGTCCTTCTCAATACGTTAGGCAAGCTCATCGAGAAAATGATCTCAAATCGTCTCCAATTCGAATCAGCGCGATTTAATCTCGTTCACCCCCTACAATTCGGAGGTATCATCCAGAGATCAACTGAAGACGCAGGAGTTTACCTGACACATATGGTCCGCAAGGGATGGACCAAGAAACGAAAGACAAGTGTTCTCGCCTTTGACGTGGCCCAGTTTTTCCCCTCCATCAATCACTCCATTTTATGCTCGATTTTACAAAGACATGGTTTCCCTTCGAATATCGTGGCTTTTTTCAAAGATTATCTCTCTAATCGATTCACTACTTATTCTTGGGGTCTCTCTTCCTCTCCAATCTTCCCGGCTTCAGTTGGCGTTGGCCAAGGTTCAGCTCTTTCCCCTATACTCACTTCGCTTATGCTCTCCCCTTTTATGTACCGGTTTTCTTCTGATCCTCGGTGTAAACTTCTTTCTTTTGTAGACGATGGCCTCATTATTGTCCAGTCTGACTCTTTTGAAGCTAACGCTCGTATTTTATCACAGGTCTATGGCGCTTGCGCCTCATTCCTTAACGACATGGGCCTCGCTCTTGAACACAACAAGAATGAGGTCTTTCACTTCTCTAACCGACTGTGGGCCGAGACCAACCCTGACGTCACTATCCAAGACCTACGTGGCAATGACGTAATCCTCAAACCCAAAACCTTTTTCCGCTACCTGGGGTTCTGGTTCGACCGCACGCTCACGTTCAAAGAACACGTGCGCTTCTATTCGACCAAGGCGCTATCGACCACAAAGTGCCTTCGTATTCTCGGAAACTCCAACAGAGGCCTCTCCCCTCTAAATAAAAGGTTACTATACAGAGCATGTGTAGTCCCCATCGCCACCTACAGTTTTCGACTATGGTACCTGCCCAAACAGAAACCGATGATCAACCTCTTCAAAATGTTGGGGAAAATGCAACGATCCGCGGCAATATGGATCACGGGAGCCTTCCGCACCTCTCCGAAAGGAGGAA
>MU151760.1:0-11897 GCA_015584085.1 Macrolepiota fuliginosa MF-IS2
ACAGCAGAATATTCCAGTGAGTCTATACTAGTTCACTACATATTCTAAGCTGGACTACTGACTGTTCTGTTTCAGAGAGGATCAAGTAGATTTGCCAGAAAGGTTGATTCTACAAAATCAGCTCTTCCAGCAGATCACATTCAGACATATCTGAAGGAGCCAATCATCCCAACTAATGTCATACAGGATGCTGGTGGATATATGAAATGGTGGCACACAGCAGCTAATAATCAGCCAACAGTTGCCAAAGTGGCATTAGACTATTGCAGTGCACCAGGTGTGTTTCAATTCTTATGCAATGAATTCAATGCTTAATTAGTCATATAAAGCTTCATCTGTTGATGCTGAACATGCATTTTTGGTTGGCCATCATCAAGTCAACTTTATGCAACACAATATGTCATCAAACACTTTTTGAGCAAGGATGGGTTTGGGCTCCTGGTCATCCACTCCATTATTTCCTGGGATTGATGCAGCATCAAGGATTATCAAGAAGCAAATGGTTGAGGAAGCAGCTGAGAAGCCTGAGGAGCCCAAAGATAGTGATGAAGCTTCAGAATGATCATTAGTCTTGTCAAAATTGTTGGATATCACTGTATTTGTATGTATTCTATGCTGATATTGGGCTTGCGTGATCATAACACACCAGGTTTTGTGAAAATCAGTGGAGATTTGAGGGAGATATGGCCCAAACGATTTTTATTGAGAGCTGAAATCCATGGATACTCACACACACAACTAGAGAGCTACCTTGGTATATTTTCACTAATATATTACCCTCGCATTACTGCCAAGTACTCTATGTTGTAAAGATATGTTATGCTCCTATAGAGCGACTACACTACACAGTGATACTCCACTAAACAACACTACTACTTACTTGATAGAGTTTGTAGGTATAAACCTAAGTGTTGAGTTGAGAGAGCTTTAGTGAGTTGAGAGCAACTTAGAGCTAAGTACCAGATGTTAATCCGATTATTATTACAGCCATTTACATGCCCTTTATATACTACCTAGAGAGTATAATAATAACCTATTCTAGAAGGGACTGTGACTATGCATGAGTCATACAATGCTGTGTATTTATCAATAGATAAACTAGAATAGAATGGAAAGGAATGGAAGGATCTATATAAGATCTATCTAGAACATTCTGTCCATGACGTAAGATCACCTGATAGTGATCTCGTGATATGGATCACATGATCTAGTCACATGTATCACTTTTACGACACTCTAATATGCTATACAACACCTAATGTATGCATTTAAGAATAAATTAATGTAACAGATATATCCACAATCCATGGATATCCATCCATCCACTATCTGTGATGGTGTTATCCGCAGATAACATCATGGATACATGACATCACTATCCATGACAGTCCCTAGTATACTGGAGGGAGGGGAGTGATTCTATAATCAGATGTGTGACCAGATATCATCAAGACTAGCTGTTGTCCTGGAGGGATAAGAATGTACTCTTCAACACCCATAACAATCACCCAAAGTCAAGCACTTCACCTGTGAACTCAGCCTCACCATGCTTTGAGGGGGAGTGTTGGAATTGGCAAAGGTGCACCAAGGTGAGTAGGCAGTCATTGTTAGGAGGATGGTACCAACAGGTACTGGTCCTATGTTTCTCCTTGTGTTTGAAATTCATGTAGAGCTCATGACTTTTTATTTCTCTGTGTATCCACATCAGCAGGGTGTCTTTTCTTTGTCTTTTCACTTGTATAAAGAGTGTCCAATCTTGGCCATTACACTTCAGTACTTGTCCATATTTTGAGTGACTGAAGTGAGTGTCTTAAGTGTTTATTATAACCATATCATGTTCTTACCATATATTGTAGTCATATTCTTACATGAGCTTTCCTCAATAGTCCTCCTCACTATCCTCACCAATCCTTGACCCACCTTTCTAGCTACTTGTTATTTCTCTCCTTGCACTCACACTGTAAGCTGCTGTATTGAGTAGTGCATCACTAGACCATTATGCATTTTTGTGATATTTTATCATATTTTAACACTCTACCCTTACACACACAATATCAGTTGGCTAGGTTGTGTATATAATGTTTGTTGTGAAAATGAAAAGAAATGTGGTTATTGTGTGGTACCCATGATGTTATGAAAAACACCTGTTGGTCAGGCCTCATGTAAACCACCTTTTGTTTCACTTGATCAGTTTCACTAACTCATGTTTAATGGCCTTTTACTGTATGGTTTCCTCATGTATGTTTCACCTTGACTCTAGTTCCGGAAGACCAAGAAGGGACATTATAAATAGCTAGTTAGATACTGGACTTCTCTTTAGTTTACTATTGTCATTCCCCTCCTTTTATAAACTCAAGCTAGTCTCTCTATATCTGGACATGTGTGCTTAAGTCTATATTGAGAACAGTTGTTGCCAAGCCTGTATAGGCACTTCAACTTGCTACTCATATAGCCACTGAAAGCCAACGACCTTCCGGTCGTAACACATGAGGTGTTTCAACAGGAGAAGTGTCTGAACCCTAAGAGTATGTAGTGGAACAATTATCTCTGAAAAATTTTACAACACAGTCCAGGAAGCCATGATGTTGGAGAATGGAGCACAGTAGGGAGTGGTTGATGGAGGGAAAGAACTGGGCAACATTGAAGGTGAGGATGCTAGCCTTGAGTTTTTGTTTCCACCCTCATCATCCTCGAATAACAACACTCGTGATCCTGAATTCTCATCTCCGCCAATACCGGCCTCGGCGTCCAGGGTATCGCCTTCATCGTACCTTAGTCGATCAACTGGATCACCCCCTATTTCCTATGATAAATCTCAACAGCCACAGCAGGAGAAGAAAGGAGGCTGGATGCGCAGGCTCGGTATGCCAGTTGGAAATGGCCTTCAGTTCTCATTTGATTCATCAAAACGATACGCGAATGATTCAAGTAGTTCTACGATGTCTACTGCAGCTACACCATCTTCCGCCAATGTGGGTGTAAGACCGCTTGGAGCATGGATTATAGGAGGGAAAGGTGTCCAGGGTGTGGGCCCTGAAGAGCCCAGTAGCCGATTTGCGCAGTATAGGGATAAGAACAGGGACGGTCATCAGCAGCAACAAGATACGCAGGATGATGGACGATTTGGTGGACTTGGATTGGGCCCTGGAAGGAGGAGCTATGATGGGAGTCGGAGTGTTACGAATCTGAACTTAGGATTGGGGGCTAGGAAATGATTTTGGAATGGACCTCTCTTTCGTGTCCCCTTATGCGCCCCTCGATGGATGGATGGATACGCGCCACTGTATGCCCTTGGAGGTGTATGTCTTGTCATATGCATGCGTTGCACATCTTTCTTTGTTATACCATATGTTGATCCTATATACGGGGACTTGGTTTTGCTATCTGCCGTGGTGCTTACGGATTTTAGGTGTCTACCAACTGAGATTGATGACAGTCCGCCCCATCTCACTTTGAACTGGCGTAAGGATATGGCGACATTAGGCCCAGTCGTAAATAAGTCAGGCCACTGTTACATTCCAGGAGTATTATTATGGTTCAGGTGGTGTTCTGGTCGCTTCGACTTATTACATTGAGCAAGACATTTTCGATTTTATCAAAATCAAGTTCGACCTGTATTTTTGGTCTATCGTCTTGGGTGTTCAATCCAGAAAAGCGGTCGTGGATATCTTGAAGTGTCAGTCGGTCTTCTGGTATAAAGCTCCAGCAATCTTCTATCAAGGTCCACATCCCATCACCAATTTCATCCCAATCATGACGACCTGGTTCCGGTCGGAGAGGAATTTCTTTTCTAATGAGAGCAGACACCACGCGAAAATCCTGCCGATATTGGTGAAACGGTTGTTTGCGGGAAAGAACCTGAGAAACCATCTTCAGTACCTGGCCGAGGACCAATTAGGCTGCCCAGACCTCGTAACACAGACACCCAAATGACCAAACATCCTGCGCTTTTGTTGGTCGGATGGGCACCTCGGAATCTTGGTCAAAGGCCTCCGGAGGTGCCCAGCGCCTCGAGGCTCCGATGAGCGACGTAGTGTATTCCTGCCTCGAAGTGGCCGTGGAAATGTGCGAGATTCCAAAATCTGTGATCAACGCTCTCCCCTGGTCCGAAATCAATACATTTGCCTAATTATATTTCGCATCAATTACTCTGAAGAAAGTGAAGTCATACACACTCCTTTGAGGTCGCTGTGCACGATATTGAGGTTGTGCAAATACAATAAACCGTCGATGACATCAGAAATCTGAAATAATTCATTTTTATTCTAGGTAATGTTGGTGGAAAATTGACCTCACCAATGGTATCCTCGACGGTTGCGGTAGCTTGCTTGAGTATGTACAGAGTGTTCCATTGTTCATCCATGGGGAAATCATACATATTCGCGAATCGTCGTCGAGCACGATCCCGTAAAATGGTAGAATGTTGGGGTGTGATAGATGAGCCCAAAGTATCAGCTCTTGGATACACTCCTACAGACGCTCACACCTTAGAAGTACGTGAGGAGAAATAAATAAAGCCTTACCTTCTTATCCACCTGATCGAAGAGGATTTTAACGCAAACACTCCTTTCGCGATATCGGCCTTTGTGCACAGTGGCAAAACTCCCCATTGCCACAAACATAGGATCATAGGTTGCGTCCTTTAGGACAAAATGCTGAGGGAAAACTCGAGCCGAAGTGGCGAGCTTACGCAGCATGACGAGGATGCGATTTCCTTCGTCCGTGAAGAGAATTTCTTTTTCTTGGATTAGAATCTTGAGCAATACTGAGTCAGAAACTCAGCCAGCGAGCAATATTCTGAGGACATACTATGCTTAAGAAATCGGCCATGACCTGCGCATCATTGTGATCCATGGGTATGGATTTCTGCGAGGCATTGGCTACAATCGTGGATAACAAACCACGCGAACGCCCAAGAGAAGTAGTGACGTCCTTCAAAAATTGTAGATCATCGGAGGTTGCAGAAGCGTCGGCATCTGTATAATCAGGAACGGGTGAGGGCGGCTGCGAGGGTGACAACTTCTGGCCGCCGCCTGGAGGGCGAGTTGTCTGAGGCGATCTTTGTTTGGTCTCTGTTTGGTCGTGGAATGAGGAGTGGTCCGCAGGTGGGAGAGGGTGACCTGCAGGGGGTGGTTCATCGTGTTGGCGACTGGGGGCTCGTGATGGATTCGGAAGGGGAAGAACAGTAGCTGGAGGAGATGTGGGTTCGGAAGGTGTGAGCGCAGTAGGCGGAGGGGTTTGAAATTGGGGTTCCTGTTTGCAATTCTTATTTCGAGCGGCCACAGCTAAGCATATATGTATCTGTGTACGAACAATAAGTCACCACGGAAAACAGTTGGAAAACAATGTCTATACCCCGAGCTGGTGCAGAGCGAAATTCATCGTATCGTTGCAGTCATCGATCGTGCGCTGATCATCCGGTTGGAGCATATATCGACGCGCTGTACTGCTCTTATTGACCTTCCGGGAAATCTGCTCTATCTCCTCCATTTGTCTGTCATTTGCCTAAGTGCACTGACAGTAGACGGGTGCTGAAGGAGTAAGATACGTACTTGCAAAAGCGTTCTATGACGACAACAACAGCCCCCGGATAGGAACTTTGCGCTGGCTGGTTTTGGTCGCAGATGGAATTGATGAACCGACTGGCATTATTCAAGACGTTGACGAGGTCATGGTGGGTATCGGGCATATCCTACGGTCGTAGTCAGCAGGAGTTGAGGAACCACCGCGTAAAAATACCCACACTTAGCAATTCTGCTATGCGCAATGCCACTCCCACAGCGCCTCCCAGACCCGGTATGGGGACGCCGGTAATAGCAGAGCGAGCCAATCTCAACGCCTGAACCGTACACGTAAGGCCACTGGCAGGTGAGCTGACGTCGGGGCCGATCGCAGCCTCATAGAAAGAAGTATCGGGGATATCGCAGACAACATTAACTTCAGAGCGAACGAGTAAGGGTTCAGGCGAAGTCAATCTGTCCGATGGAATGTTGATCTCGTCGGTCTGGGGACGGCGCGGTTTCGTGCGCGAAAGACGTTGCCTGGTGCTGGTTTCCGGCCTGTTGTATATCTTGCGAACGAGATAGCGCCATGATCGTCCAGAGGAGTTAGAATCGCCGGATAAGATCGACTCATTGGAAGTACGGGCCGGACTCGGATTACGACGGGGAATCAGAGACCGTTGTTCCTTGATATTCTTCAGCTGTGCGTTTGCCTTGGCTTTTTCAGATTCCAACCTCCTTTTCCCGGTGTCACTGATTCCAGATTTCTTGACCGGACTATCAACACGGCGGATACGTCTCTTTATATTTTCCGTGGCGCGAGCAAACCGAGAGAACACGGACCGAGCAGCTGACGTTTGTGGCGAGGGCCGATTTTCGTCGACCATTTCTCGTTGGATTTCCAGCGGCTTTTTATTCGTCAGCAGAGCATTAATTATGTTCCACGCAGAAGTGCATGTGTATTCGAATCGTAACATCTGCGATCCGCTGTCGAGTAGAGGTTGCCAATTGTTGCGCAATCCCTCTTCGTTCTTGATGCCCTCATCAACCGTCTGGAACTGACCCCAGTTGGTGGTGACGAGTATAACATTGGAGAGGGCACTGAGGCCGCATAATTGTTGGAACATGTCCAGGTTTCGCGAGGGTGTGTTTGTTATGCGGTCAGTGATGCGATGGACATACAGGATCCCAGACAGCTTTATCCCAGCTGCACATCTGTCGTTATCATGAGCGTATGAACGAGGGAGCGAGGGACATTTAGTACGTTTCTCGTAACCAATCCGCTATCTCCCCCAAAATTTGTGCATCAGGCTTGTAAGTGTCATCGAAACCAGGTGTGTCGACAAAAATGACGTCACCTCCCAGTGACGGGTTACAACATCGAACGACTTGTATGTCTTGGGTGCAGGAAGTTAAAGCGTCACCTATCTGGATGTTTTCTGCACCGGTGGCAACTTTGATGAACTAAGTAGCGGTTAGAAACGAGATAAACCACCCTAGTCGTTTATCAAAAAGGAACGCACTGTGCTCTTTCCAGCGCCCACAGGTCCCATAACACTATGAGTGCTCGTTAGCCTAAGAATTTTGACTGCATATTCGGTCACTCACGCAACTATTGGCATATCGCCATCGTAGATAGTGGTTGGTGTGTCGCAAAAGGGGAGAATGGAACGCGCGACTTGGTAGCTGCTGGCACCGGACCGCCGGCTGAGCGAACGGGACAGGTCCGATAGGATAGACTCGGCCGTCTACGACATTAGTCAATCGTGCGCGACGACGATGATGGTGGACGTACAGCTAACATTGGTGTGGAGAGGGAAGAGTGAGAACCAATGGGAATGTAGGAGGGATTGAGGTGTGAAGGCGGGGTAGTATACGCTTCTTGACAGGTCCGCTGAGGTGGAATGTGGTGGACATGTGTATGGTATTCAATATCAACACATGGTGTCCGTAGCTGCGGAGGTTCTTCTATTCGCCCCATTTCCCCAAGAACGGAAATTGAATCTAAAGATGAAGAGAGCTACATAAGTGTTTCCTATTCTCGGATTTCAGCTAATTATTCACAGCCTTGTAGTACCGTACACGAGAAGTAGGGTTTCAGCAACACGAGAGACGTTCGCGTCACGATCCGTGACAAGGGCGTCACATCACCAGCCCTCTCTCTCCTCTCCGTTGGTTGGGCCTAATAAAAGCACCCCTTCACCGATCTCGCGATCGCGTTTGGGTGGGGCCTGGATGCTCCACCGTGTTTCCCCCCTTCCCCTCCTCCTTTGAAGATAATGGGAACGAAAAAGTCCCACAACTCGCCGTCTCATCTTCGCCAGTTCTCCAAGATAATAGGTCCCTTGAGGACACCCAGGGTCTAGGGGGGGGGGGGGGGGGGAATGGACTGGCGGCCTTACGAGAGAGTGCTACTCCCGTTATTGCTGAGGTGAGTGTTGGACCCTATGGCATGCTGATGTTACCCACCTCCTGCAGATACTGGCTCATTTCATTAGGCCAGGCTGAGTATGCCAAATACGTCGGAATACCAGCACGGAAGGTGAGTGCGGGTAATTGCAAGTGCAAAAGGAATTGACAAGAGGACAAACAAAAGGTGTAGATCACCAGGCATTTGAACACCAGGCACACCCCAGGATCGGTGGTCCCAATAGTTTGCCTGACAATAGTGCCAGCTAGGGACTGTCACAGATGAATTCAGATGCACACGGATATGGGATTCTCGAGCCCATTTCTTTGTCTGAGCATGTAAAACCTTGGTAAGACATGCTTGTTCACTGTAGGAATGTAAAGTAGGAATTTTGAGCACAAATATATTATTTTGAATGGGCTAGAGGCAACAGATACAAAAGTATCTGGATAATGCCATTTTTTGTATCTGTTGCATATCCGTGAAGCCCTTGGGCTAGGTTTCTTATATATTTCAACATAATATATATTAAAATATGCCTTAGGATCCACTCTAACTGTATACCAAGTTATTGCAAACCACAATCAGATTTTGGAGAGCTATTCAGCTTCCATTCTGAAAAATTGGAAATCTGTGACTCATCTGTGACAGTCCCTAGTGCCAGCTTGCACCATAACAAGAACTGTTGTAAAGAAATGTTATGCTCCTAAAGAGCAACTACACTACACAGTGGTACTCTACTAAACAACAACACTTACTTATTGAAGTATAGGTTGTTGAACCTAAGGTTGTTGAGTAGAGAGAGCTTTAGAGAGTTGAGAGTGACTTAGAGCTAAGTATCAGTGGTAAAACTGATGATTATTGCAGCCATTTACATGTCCTTTATATACTACTAAGAGAGTATAATAATATCTATTCTAGAAAGGACTGTGACTATGCATGAGTCATTTAATGCTGCACACTACCTAATAATAGATAGAAAAGAAAGAATAGAATGGAAAAGAATGGAAGGATATAATATAAGATCATTCTGGTACATTCTATCCATGACATAGAATCACCTGATTGGTAATCTTGTTATGCTTGAAGCTAGCTTGCTTCAAGCCACTCAAGAGATAAGCTGGAGACAGATGTGCCTCCAGTACTATCCACAATTAAGTCAATGAGACTCCCATAGTACATCAGTACTAGAGGAAGGGATAAGCACCAGTCACAGTCTGTGAGAAGCTCTGCCTGGTAGGTAGAGACAGACTCTGGATGTAGCATGAGTGCCTGATAGGCTGGTTGATGCACAGAGCTCTTGAGGGTTGTATTGAAGGGATGGTAGAAGCATTCACAGAGTGCTAACACTGAAAGGCCCACTAGGGGGATACAGGTTAACAACAATACTAAGCTAGGGTTACACAGTAACTAGCTATAGTATTTAAGGAGTTTGTGTGAGTCCATGACAAGGTCATGTACATAGGGGTCAACAACAAGTAGTAACTATTAATACATGCATCACATTGTAAGTGTCTGTTTATCTCAAATAGGAGTAATCAATGGAGGACAAGGATAGCATCATAGGTGGAGACATTGGATCTGATATACATATAGAAGTCTGGATAGGTAGAGGCAAGGTCCAACTAGGATAGAGGATGACAGGCTGGCAAGGGAAAGGTGATGAAGTCATGTATATTTGTAACAAAGGGTATCTTGTCATCCATGTATGTATCTGATAGACTCACAATAAATGAAGCACTAATGGTCTTATAGCTAGCAGGTTTTTTTGCTCAGGGACCAAGCCAACACTTGTCAATATCTGGACCCTAGATCCCTGGAATGTCTACTGATGGGTTCCTGTGCTTTTTTCCCACCAGCAAGAACAGAATTGAAGTTGCTACCTGTAGATTGGAAGACATTCCACTGAATTTTCAAGACAATCCAAAGATGATGTGGAGACAATCCACCCCTTCTTGACCTCTTACCACTACCTTCCCTTTTGGGACATTGGTGTGGAACATAGTTGAGAATTCCATCATGGCTTGTAAACCTAGAACCAAGGCCCAAGCCAGTGTTCCTAAGCTCAGCAACACTACTGTTGCCTTTCTGAATGCCCAAAACCAAGACCTTCACACAAAATCCATTGTGCAGACTTCACTCCTAGTTACATTATCTGAATTCACCCAAGTCTAAATCTGATGTGAGCTCAATGCCATCAGCTTCACCTATGAAGCCCCTGCACTTCTACTGCTAGATCCACCCCCCACTCTGGTAGAATCTGACCATGAAGAATCAGACATGAGCACTGACTTGGACATATACTTATTCAATGATTGTTTCTGCTATTACAGCCAACATGGTCAATAGCTGTGAAACCAGTACAGGGACTATGAATATCAGTAGTTATATGGCTCACAAGTATCAACAAACCCTCACTAGACATGCTACTAAGCCTTGTGACAATGCTCAATAGATATAGCTAGTCATTGGTACCCCTTACTGGAAAACTGTATGGTATTGAGGACACACACTACCATTAGTTTGTGACAAATATTCCACTAACTACAAGCTATATTTGAGAGTGGTGTCTCATCAGTTAGGTTTGCTGAGCTGACAATTGAAGAGATCAAAGCATCCTCATTAGGAATGACCCTGAGATCTAATGATTGTGGTTGATTATCCAAATGCAGCAAATATTGATGCAGTCATTCATAGATCTAAGTAGACTGGGCTCACAAGGATGCACACTTAGCTGGTGGGCCAGAATAATTATGGTATGGTCCAACCTTGCAACCATAGTAACTAGAAAAGAGGGCTGAACTGAGCATGTGCCTTGGGATTATTGGTGAAAAGACAGAATATTCCTAAGCCTAAGAATGAGCATGTACAATGGCACTCTTATTAGACCAATAAAAAGACAGCTGTTGCATGAGCATGGCTCAGAAATAGGGTACCTAGAAGGTACAGGAATGTGCCTCCCAAGGACCCATAAGAATAAACCTCCAAGAAAATGGCTAGTGATATCATTCCACTCCTACAATAAACTTGGATTTTTTTTTTTAAAAAAAAAATATCATTCCACTCACGAGCATAGAAACCAATGGTTGACTCAATAGTGCCTGCTAGGGAGCCACACATTGACATTGGAAAACACTCAGTACACCTTCCAATTGGTCTGGCTCAATACATTAGCCACAACCATGGACTGAAACAAAATGTGAATAGTATTTCTCTTTAGCATTTGTAATCTCTCTATCTCTCAAATAATATAAATACCCCTTGGTGGCAAGAGTGTAGGCAAGGAATTCCTGCCAAGCTTTTGTCATTAGGATCATACTTAAGTGATTAAAGTGATATTTGATATCTAAGGCAACCTAAGGAGTTTTCTTTGGTCTAGAGACCTCAGACAGAATGTATCAGAATAGTGAAAAGATTCCTATAGTGTTAAGGGTTCAGCTGTCCCAGATACCTAAGTCCTGGGGAGCCTAGTTAAACTAAGGACCAGCCTTAGACTAGCAACATGAATGGGTGACTTGGTGAGCCTTGTTCAACACTGGATGCAAGGCAGAGATGATAGAGAAGTTCACAACTCTACACCTGGGTTCCTAAGTTGAGCAAGTGACTATAGGATTTAACCAAATATAGATTCATATGCAACTTAGAAGAATCAAAACTTGCATTTTGATCTTCTTGTACAGGCCTATTTGTTATGGTTCACCAAAAGGGCACCACGAGGATGGCCTTATGGCTAGTCAACACTAGGAGGATCACATCGTAGATCACCTCCAGGTACTGACCGATTATCTTCAGAAAGTTACGAGTTATAATCCAGGGGTTGACAGCCTGAATATGCGTATTCTTTCTTAGATCACTTCAGCAAGAATAAATACGAGTATATTCAAGAGAGCGATAACACAAGGCTGAGAAGATAGCCAAGAGAAGATAAATAAGGGGAAGATAAACAAAAACGTTGAAGCTGAGGCTTCAACCTACAAGTCCAGACT
>MU151761.1:4477-15675 GCA_015584085.1 Macrolepiota fuliginosa MF-IS2
TTGATCCAGGAAGTGAATCAATGTCCATGGGAACTGGGGGAGGAGATTGGTGCCCAGAATCTTCATTCCCCATAAATTGAGACAGGACAAACCTCTTTGCAGGTCCTCCCAAAGACTCAGTGACAGATGGAGTAGGGGAAGGGGGAGGGGGGCTGAGAGAAGACAGATGGGAATGACCAGAGGGGAGAGGGCTAAGAGAAGACAGATGGGAATGAATAGAGGGGAGAGGACTGAGAGGTGACATAGAGGAATGAACAGAGGGGAGGGGTGTGAGAGGAGAGTCCTCCCTTGGAGTAAGGGCTCCAGGGGAACTAGCTAATATGACAATTTGCCTAGCAGAAGACTGAGTAACTCTGGAGGACATAGCAGCAGTGAGAGATGTGGCAGAAGATCAAAATAGATAAGATCAAATTTAGCACTCAAGTTGTCAACTAAACTCTTGCTTACATAATCACACTAATGCAGAAGAACTTCACAGTTTATGCATAGGACAACAGAAAATAAATTAAACCAATTAAATATGAGGAATAAATATGTATAATTATTTGCATGTCTAATTAGAGTATATACAACACATATCTACAATTAATATCTACCTAAGGAAAGGAGGGAAAAGGAGGGAAAGGGAATGGGCAGAAATTGGGAGAATGTTAAGGTAGACAACACTCAAACCCAACCAATGATGTCACAGTGTGACAGGTTGTGCCTTTTTTTTTTTTTTTTAAATCCAATTTTATTGTAGAGTGGCTAACTCACTACTACAAATGGGCATGTGTTAGCAGTTCCAAGGTCTGAGTCATATATGAATCTAGCTAAGATGGAGTTGAAGCAAAACAGGATTATCCTACTGAGAATATCATAGTATGAGCTGTACAAAAGGTATAGCTATGATAGGGGGCAGCAGTTTATGACCACCTGAGACATGAAGTCCCAAACCCCAGGATGAAGGAAAAAGAAAGAGAAAGTTAGTCATGGCAGAGCCATAACTGGAATGATGAGAACCCCACTTTTGCAAAGGGGATGAAGTGAATTGAATCCAAACAAAAAGAACCCAAACAAAAAGAAAAAACCAAAACACTAAAGTCCATGTGCAATGAGTGATGCCACATAATCACCAGGCTGAGGGCTGGCTACCTCATGTACTTCATCTTCATTGAAGCCAAAGTTCATGATGTCATCCTCCACTACTGAGGACAATGATGGAAAGGAGATGGGGGGGAGGGGGGGCCATATGGTGGCAGGTGCAGAGTTGGTGCAGAGTTGGTGCAACCTGCATTTGAGTGAGGCTGGCAGGATGCCAGGTGGGGGAGAGTGGAGGGGAGAGGAGGAGGGAGGGGGAGACCCATAGGGACAGAAGTGGGAGCCTTTCTTGCAGCAGCATCCCAGGTAAACCTTGACTTGATCCAGTCATGGTTGAAGCAGTGGCACCAATATGGGCAGTGCCTGTTGTTTGCAGTGTGTTGTGTGCTGCAGTTGATGCATGAACAAACATGGGGGCAAGCCATGTCCACAGAGGTGGGGGGAATTGGGGAGGAGGCCCTTTATAGCAGCCACTCATAGAGCAATGCAAGTCCCTGTGATAAGGGCCCACACAGATAGGGCAGCAGATGGCTGGGCATCTGCATGTGTCAGAAGGGTGGCCCCATTTCCAGCATTGTTGACACTGGGGGGAGCTGGTGTGTGCTTTAGTGCCCTTGATGAGGCAGTTGATGCTGTTGAGGAAGCATCATCAACCAATGAGGGAGGAGGCAAGGGTACCTCGTTGTAAGTCCACAAGGTTGATCCAGAAGGTTCTGGAGTTGGCTTTGGGAGAATTATGGACAAACTGTGTGTGTTTGATCATGTCAACCAGAATAGGGGAGGGGATCAGCTGATTGCTGATCTCTTGTCCATTAGGTGGCTCCATAGTGCTGGGTTTGAAGTAGGGAATGTTAATGATCTTGATGAAAGATCATGACAAGGGGAGGATGGCCCAAGATCCAGAGATCTTGGCTGGTAAAGTGGCCTCAATGATGTCAAGGTCCACCTGCAATAGGACAGAGGCAGTGGCACACATGATGCCACTGCTGGTAAAGCATGCAGAGTCAATGTGGAGGGGGGACTTTGCATGGGAGAGGGTAGTGTTGGCTTGTTCAACAAGGCCAGGGAGGGAGATGCCAGCTGTTGCTGACATTTCAATAAAGAACTGGCACCTGGAAGGGCCACAAGTAACAAAGTAAGGCTGTTTCAAGCACTTGCTTGAGATAGGACCTTGGGTGGCCTTGGGGGGGCTATGGGGCACATAGTGGGCCTTGCACAAAAGGGGGGGCATTGGGGCAGAGGGTTTTCACTGTAGCCTTGGCAAATGAAGGCCTAGACATTGGTCCAAGCACAGTTGTCATAACCATAGCCCTAGGCTTGGTTGACATGATTACAGGTGGGGGTGTGGCCACCTTGGGTAAGGGTGCAGAAGTCTGTATGGCAGCCTCACTGAACACCCATGCAGGAGTGGGGGCTCCATATGGATATCCTCCTCATCAGAGTGAGGTCTTGAGCAAGGGGGGGGGAGGGGAGGGTGTAAGTAGGGAGACAATTGTCACCAGGTTGAATACCTTTGCCAATTTGAAGATTCTTTTGATTAATTCATCTTGAGCATCAGAGTCAGTCTCATTGTTGAAGCCTTCCTTTCCTATCCAGGTAAGAAGGGAGGCAAGGCAGTCATTGTAGAGGTGGGTGTCCATCTCATCTTCAGTAAGGTCTTCATCTTCCTTAGGAGTTTCAGGAGGTAGAAGAGGGAGGGCAGGGGCCTCATATGTGAAGCTGATAGCATCAAGTTCACAGCAGACTTGGACTTATGTAAGTTTGGGTAAGGTGACAAGTAACAATGTCTGCACAATGGACTTTGTGTGAAGGTCTTGATTTTGTGCATTGAGAAATGTGACAGTAGTGTCACTAAGCTTTGGATCACTGGCTGCAGTCTTCATTCAAGGTTTATGAGCTATAATGGAATTCTCAACTACATTCCACACCAATATCCCAAAAGGGAAGGTAGTGGTAAGAGGTCAAGAAGGAATGTCATGCATGGACAGGTCATGCCTTAATGAGCTGTCAATGGACAGATATGGTGGGGCCTATAGATTAGAGATGCTTAAAGTAGTCAAAATACATAGAGAATGTAGTTGAACAGTCCCAAGAAGTATTTTGATATTCTTTACAAGTGAGATTGGAAGAGCCAAAATAGCAATCAGACTGTATCAAAACTGTGCATAATCCCTTCTGGGATAACTTGATGTCCCTTGAACTTCTTATATGCCCAAGCAGCTTGCTTCCCATCCAGATTCTTTGAGTATGCATCAGTGAACTGACATGCTTGTGTAGTAAATCTTTCAACAAGAGATGAGTACATGCAATTTGTCATGCTAGTTGTCACACTCACTGTCACATCATACTGACTGGCACAGCCTCCAAGGCTGTGACCATGTTCCTCTCCAGATCCTCTTGTGTTGATAGAGGACACAAGTGGTATACCTGCTTTATGTATCCCCAGCACTGCTCAATGGGGTTGAGCTTGCAATGAAATTTTGGGAGGAATAGGACTGGTATATTTTTCTCCTTGCATTTGTTCTCCAATTTAGACAGCTGACCTGCAAAATCAGGTTGATTATAGAGCATGCAACAGCAGCAGCATCACAGGTTATCCACTGGACAGTGGAACCCCTTACACATAGCCTTGATCCTCCCTGCATCCCTGAAGCCCTGCTCTTCCAGAATTACAGCCATCCCTTTAAACTGACCTGCTCAATCATGGTCATCTGGAAAGTAAAATGATTGAGGTGAGCCATCTAGCAGTATACCATTGCGCATTCTGACATGTTCTTTGAGGGCTTTACCATCCACTGGATTGTAAACTGGCCTCCCCCCTGCATTGATGACATCTATCAATGGGCCAAAAGCTGAGGAAGGATTCTTTGGCATATTTTGGGCACAGAGAGCATCAAATGCTCACTTCATGTGAGTTGTTGCATTATCAAAGACCAAGACATGCTCTTTATCAGAATAGTCTTCTCACAGGATTTTTATTGCATCCTTGGCATGCTATAGGACCTCAGCATTGGTGTAGTAGCCATCTTATGCTTTCCCAGCCCTGAACAGCTGGAGTGTACTCTGTTTTCCATTATGTGAGTATAGCCACCCATAGTCTGCTGAAATGAAATGTGCCACCATTAATGATGGCCCCCCCCCCTTTTGCATATGGCCAGGCACTCTTGTCAATATGGACCCAACATTTTCGCCAGCAGTCATTTGCATAGAAGGTGGATTCATCATGAAACCACATGACAGTGCACAAATCTCTGGGGACCCTCCTCTTCAGTGCCATCAGGACCATAGGATTGCATTTGTTCCTTGCAAGCCTTTACCATTGGGATATAAACTGTGTGTTGGTATTTGACCATATCCTCTCATTCATGGCCATCAACATATTGACCTTTCTTTGTATAGCTCCATTACCACCCTATCTGATGTAGCCATTGCTGTGCTGTTCACTCTGAAATCACCTCTGGGATTCTAGTATGTTTTTCTCAAACTTCAGGTTGCCTTAGGTAGTCAACAATATCTTTGGCCTTCATTGTGTCCCTGATTGACTGGAGGTGAGTTGTTATCTCCATTTCAAGTTCCTCATCCTCCAGATAGCTTTTTATCCAGGTACCATATGGATTTTGTGGTATCATTGTCTTGTCTTTGATGAAATCCCAAGCCCAAAACCTGAGCTGATGTGCCCATGAGACATATCCCCAACTCTGTATGACTGCAACTTGATATGATGACCACATCCACTTCAAGAAGGTGATTGAGTGGGGATCAGTAAAGAGTCCTAGCAGAGCCACCACCCCCTCAAGCCTGTACCTGACAAAGGGGTTGTACTCCCCCTTCATGATTCTCTTTAGAAGAGACCTTGCATCCTATGCACTATCCAGATTGGGGGCCTGTTGGTCATAATCAGTACCTCTCTTCTCTTCATCTGGAAACCCTGGATCAAGTTCTGAGATTGGTATGTCCTCTTCATCCTCTGAGTCTGACTCATCCTCATCATCCTCTATAATTCCCTCTATTACAGGATCCTCTTCCCTGTTTTTGGGTGGCATCCAGACTGGGACATATAGCTCTCCCAGAAATAGGTCTGCAATTCATTTCCATAATTCAGGTGGCTCATTTGGTGGGGGAATCTATATATATATACTGTCATTAATGATTCAGGGTCATCATGAGCAGCTGCATAGCATACATTTTCTTTATTGTCATTCTTTTTAGTTCTTGCCCTTTTCTGAGTTCTTTCACTCTTAAGATTTTGAAATCTCCATGCACCTTTATACTTGGACATTGTGTCAGTGTCAGGAGATATTTACTGTAAGTGCAGGTGAAGCATGCAACATGATGCATTATACATTTCCATTTTTGGTAATCCAGGCTTCAAAATCTATTACAAACTCTATCACAAATCCTATGCTTACCTAAGCTGATGTGTGATGCAGGGGAAGGGTAGTCTTAGATAAGCAATGAGCAGAGGTGAAGAGATCAAGAGATCAGATAGCAGATAGGATAAAAGACAAAAGTTATTAAGTCTGGGTCCTACAGACACCAGACAGCTAGCTTATATATACAGGGGACTAGGACCCAGGACACTACCAGATGACCCCAGAGTCTCTAGTCCTGACTAATTATGTGGAGTAACTAATATCTTCCAGCCAATGGCATGAATCCCTTACTAATTGTAAATAATGACACCATAATGACACCATCTGACACCATAGATTAATATCAGAACTTGCTAGAATGTTCCAGAACATTCTAGAACCTTCTAGAATATCAAGGAACAGCTGACTCTTGAGATGGCACAGAGAATAATGATAGGTCCGTATCTCAGCAACGGCTGAACGCCCCGTGACGGTCCGGGTGTCGTCGGAATGCGACGGATTGGGGCTTTCCAACGGTGCCCGGTGCGTAAGGATCGTCCCAGTATTCGGCGAGATATAACGTAATCTTCCAAATCTGTGACAAACTCAATGCCCTCAAAAATACAAAATTGGCTCACTATAATCAATAGATAAGGCAGTTCCCTAATTTTTGTAGGAGCCAGATATCTGAAATTGGAGGGTGATAATTAGTTAATAGATTTTGAGTTGAAGTCATGCAAAGTCATGCATTGTTGTTCAGGTTTGCATGTTGTCTACCTTAGCTGGGAGGGGAATACATTAATAAAATAAATCACTCACTCATTCCATGGCTGTCAAATGGAATGGCCATGCACTTGCAAACAGGGTTTGCAAGTCAGGCTGTTACAAATATACACAGCCTCATCACCCTTCCTCTGTCAATCCATCACCCTCTACCCTAGTTGGACCCTGCCTCTATCTATCTGGACTTCTATATATATATATATATATATATCAGATCTGATGCCTCCACTTATGATGCTATCCTTGTCCCCTATCAATTACTCTTGTTTGGGATAAACAGACACTTACAGCATGATGCATGTATTAATAGTTTACTACTTGCTGTTTACCTTTATGTACATGACCTTGTCACAGACTCATTATTATGGCCAACACAGTCAATAGCAATGAAACCAGTACAGGGACTACATTTATCAGTAGTTATACAGCTCGCAAGTATCAAAGAACCCTCACTAGACATGCTACTGAGCCTTGCAAGGATGCTCAATAGATATAGTTAGTCATTGGTACCCCTTACTGGAAAACTGTACAGTATTGAGGATTCACATTACTATTAGTTGGCAACAAATATTCCATTAACTACAAGCTATAATCAAAAGCAGTGCCTCATTAGCTATGTTCACCAAGTCAATGATCAAAGATCAGAAACATCCTCATTAGGAATGACCCTGAGATCTAATGATCATGGCCCTATCATCCAAATACAGCAAATATTGATGAAGTCATTACTAGGTTTCAATAGACCAGGCTTGTGAGATTGCATACTTAGCTAGTGGTATAGAATAATTATGCGGAACATGTACAGTCCAACCTCATGACCTTTGTAACCAGAAAAGTGGCCCAAACCAAGCATGGCTCTTGGGATTATTGGCAAAGAGGTATAATATTTCTAAGCCTAGAGATGAGCATATGCGATGGCACTCTCAATAGACCAATAAATGGACAGCCATTGCATGAGCATGGCTTGGGAGCAGGGTAGCTGGAAGGCACAGGAATGAGCCTCATAAGGACCCATAAGAATAAACCTCTGAGAAAGCAGCTAATGATGTCATTCCGCTCAATACCTAGAAACCAATGGATGGCTCAATAGTACCTGCTAGGGAGCCATGCAGAACCATTGGAAAACACTCAGCACACCCTCCAATTGGTCTGGCTCAATAGATTAGCCATAACCACAGACTGAACAAAATGTAAATAGTATGTCTCATTAGCTATTCTTTGTAATCTTTCTCTATCTCTCAATAATATAAAAACCCCTTAATGGCGAGAGTGTAGGCAAGGAATTCCTGCCAAGTGCTTGTCATTAGGATCATAATTAAGTGATTAAAGTGATAATTGATATTTAAGGCAAACTAAGGAGTTTTCTTTGGTCTAGAGACCTCAGAGAGAATATATTAGATTTTAGTGAAAGATTCATATAGATTGAGAGTTGCAAGTCTAGCTTAAGATAAGCTAGTCAGTACACATTGCATCTAGTATCAAGAGGGTACTAGTCAGTCTGGACATTTAGAATCATTAGGGAAAGACCTCACTAAGTTAGCCACTTGAGTGATACAATCCTAGTGACTCCAATTCTTTGGTATCTATATTGACTTGGCAGTCATTTGGGATCAACTAGCTATAATGAGACCTTCTCCTGAGTGCCTCCTAGATAGGCCAACCATTCACATTCACCCCCTATTGAGCATTACTCAATAGCTTCTCTCACTACCATCACCAAATCCTACCTACCCTTCTTAACTACTTGATTATTTCTCCCCATGCACTCGTGTAGTGAGCCATTGTATTGGATAGTGTGTCATGAGACCATTATGCATTTTTGTGTTATTTTATTATATTTCTACACCCTACCCTTACACACACAATATTATACAGACTCTTTAAATACTATAGCTAGTTACTGTGTAATGCCAGCTTAGTATTGTTGTTAACCCATATCCCCCTAGTAGGCCTTTCTGTGTTGGCACTCTGTGAACACTTCTATCATCCCTTTGATACAACCCTCAAGAGCTTTGTGCATTGACCAGTTTATCAGGCATTCATGCTACATCCAGAGTCTGCCTCTGCTTAACAAGTGGAGCTTCTCTCAAACTGTGACTGATGCTTATCCCTTCCTCTAGTACCAATGTACTATGGGAGTCTTATTGACTTAATTGTGGATAGTACTGGGGACAATGTCTGTCTCTGGCTTATCTCTTGAGTGGCTTGAAGCAAGTTAGCTTTGAGCATAACATAGGCAAACAATGGGGGATGGGGGGATTGGGGGGGATAAGATGATTATAAGATATGAATAAAATGACTTACTGGTTATGTGGCTGTCAAAAAGAACAGCCATGCATGTACAAACCATTTGCAAGTTGGGTGAATGGCAGAGGGATGGGGGTGAAGGTCCAGGAGTGGTGGGTGGATGTTCTAGTAACAAGGATAAGTGAGGGAGAGGAATATGAGACACAATAGATTACTTACTGATGACATGGCCATCAAAAAGGATGGCCATGCATTTGCAAACCATTTGCAAGTCAGGCAAGCAGCAGGGGAGGCTTGGTGGGTAGGGGCAAAGCTGTGGGAGTAGTAGGCTGGTGGGTGGGGGAAGGTGAGGGGGAATAATACAAAAAAAATGAATAATTCACCAATGATGTGGCCATCAAAAAGAATGGCCACATATTTGCAAACAGTTCCACCAGCCACATCCGAGAGCCCTCTGCCAAAGAGGAGGCAATCCAGGTTGTGCTTAGGCAGCTGGAAAGTCAGAGTGGGGTGGGGGAAAAAGGGGGAAAAAGGGGGGACAAGATATATGGCCATTAAGGGCCACCAACAAAGGGACAACTAATGTCCCTTCATGCTCTGCAGATTGCCCACAATCCCTCTGCTGAAGAGGAGGTGGTCCATGGTGCACTTTGGCATGTGGAATGGTGGGCTACTTTCCCCCCACCCATACTGCCCAATGATGCTGATACAGGCAGCCTATTGGGGGGGGGGAATGCAGGGATACCTCTATTCCTAAACAGAATGTGGGAGTCCTTCCCTGCTGTGTCCCAATTATGTTGCACACAGCTTCCAGACTCAATCAATGCTGTGCACTCACACCAACATTGTCTATACTGATGTGGATCAGGACATGATGGGGGGAAGAGGAAGGAACTAAGGGGCTCTCATCAATCTCCAGACAGATATTGTTGCCTCCCCAGGAATTTTGGGGAGGCTGTTGCCAAATATAAATAATTATGTACAGCCACATTTTCGGCCCATTATGACTAACTATTTATTATTAAATCCCTTCCTTGGCCTCCCATAGTCATTTCAACTTGGTAATAGGGCCGAAAATTAGGCCTGCTTGTCATTAATATTTACTAATAAATTCAGCTGACCTAGTCACATGGGAAATATTATTATATACCCATGGTGTAATTTAATGGCCAAAAATGGCATTCTCTCAGATTATTAATGTTCCAAAGCTCTATAAATAGGCTCAGTAGAATCCTACTGCTATTATCAAACCCTACTTTGATATCCAATGGTTGCCACCTCTACCACCCTTTTCCATGCTACCCAACATAACTCTGGACTGCCCAAAAGTAGTAGTGCCAGAAAAAGATTTTACAAAGCCCAGGAAAGGATACAAAGTCCACTCTTGAAGCTATGTCAGAAGATAAGGGCTAGAATGAGGCTTGTGGATAATGGATTGTAAGTACTCCACAGTCTAAATTAAGATATTAATCTAAGATTATTATCTAGACCTCTATTTGAGGAGATTAGTCCCTTTAGACATCAGCCTAGATCTGTTGAAGAAGAAGAGCAATGTCATTTAGCCCATGTGCTTACAGCTGCTATAAATAACTCTGGTAGGTCATATGGTTATATTTGTTATCCTTGGCATTAATTTCTCCATAGTTCAACTAAATCTAGATATCACCAAAATCAGGGACAGAAGCCAGGTTATCAAGAAGACCAAGAATATTATCTTGGGTCATTTTGATAAGCCAACCACTATTGTTGATAGTGGTGGTTGTATCCTAGTATGGTACCTACCTCAAGTTTTAACCAAGAAACAACAGATATGTGTCTTTTTGGCTGATCCTTTGGTATAAACCTGACTCTGATTTTAATAGGATCAGCTTGTTATCAATACAAAGCCATTAATTCCCAAGTTGATAAAGTCTTTGAAACCAGGGAAGAAACAAGTTTGGTGTAACAATCCCAAATTGTTTGTCACCACTCTAGAAGGACAGGAACTAGCTCCAAGTATAGAGACCTTTGCTGTTGGTTGGTATCCACAGGGTCATGCAGTAAGTTTTTTTAATATTATATATAACTCAGCTCAAATTTATTACTAGTATGCTTCTGGTGCTAAACCCCAGACCTCTTTATCGATCTGAAGTGATGGTGATGGTGTCATAAAGCCCTGGCTTGGAAATACTAGATCAATCTCTAGTTTTCTGAACCTGATCCTTTCATTCACTCATCCTGAACTTTATCTGGCAGCTCTGAAGTCCCTTACTCAGTTCCAGATGCTTCCTGCAACTGCCCAATATGCACAAATATGGCCTACAGTTTTCCATGGAATATCTGTCATATCCAACCAAATTACCCCTGAACATATTGACTATAATGATTCCTGGGCATGGTATGATCAGCTTTTGACCATTGGGAATTATTCCCAGGCTGTCTTTACATTAAAGGATCTCAAGCTATCATTTGATTATAAACCAGGAATAGTTATCCACTTTTGTGGATGTTGTAAAGATATGTCACACTCCTATAGAGCAACTACACTACACAGTGATACTCCACTAAACAACACTACTACTTACTTGATAAAGTGTAAAGGTTACTAAATCTTAGTGTTGAGTTGGAAGAGCTTGTTATGGTTCACCAAAAGGGCACCACGAGGATGGCCTTATGGCTAGTCAACACTAGGAGGATCACGTTGTAGATCACCTCCAGGTACTGACAAATTATCTTCAGAAAGTTACGGGTTATAAT
>MU151762.1:0-11816 GCA_015584085.1 Macrolepiota fuliginosa MF-IS2
GAGGATAGAACATTATGAGAATTCGATGGCGTCGGCGAACAGCGGTGGCGGTACGGTTCGCAAGCCGAAACCAGATTGATTGACCTGTTCCCAGGTTGTTGCTTTCGAGTACACCCTTTGGACTCATGGATACCTGCCTCAGTCCCCAGGGATCAGGTGCTGGGCTCAGAAATAGATGGAAGTCGTTCTAAACTATGCTTGCAGGAGACGCTTGCATACGGTAATGTCGTCGGTACCGCGTATGGTAGCCACCGTGTAAACAAATAGTAGAGGGCCTATTCGAACGGCAGAACGGCATTACGCAAATTGACAGGAAGCTCGCAAAATTTATATAAGTCTAGTTCAAGAAGTAGCGCTCAAGGCTTCTTCAGAGCCTTGGGGAAAGCGCTGGGAAGCGGCATGGTCAGCTGGAGCTTGCCAATTTAGCTCGAATATACGTATATACGGTCCTTCGAGACCAAATCATGCCTCATGATAGCGTACACAATGGTTAATAGCGCATTTCATCTCTGTGAGCCCTCCGTTGCCGAAGCAATGCTCCCATAAGTCTGGTAAACTGTCGTATATCTAGACCACCTCCTTGATTCGGAATCAACCCCCGGCTGCGAAACCAGTGTATGAGTCTGGGAAAAGCCGAATGTCAGATATGTATTGTCGAGCGGTTTGCCGTGCTTAGAACTTTTCTGAGGGTAGGCCTCTGGATTGTTGGTTAAATTCATGCCATCTACTCGAAAAGAATACGATTGATATACTCAGTCGCTCGTAGATACGTGAGAACCGAGGGTACATCGTAGTAAGAGGGTCCTATAAATCGGTAGTACCGTAGGCGCATTCACGTAGAGCACAAGCAAGGCACGAATAAGGAATCGTCCGAGCATAAAAACAATAAGAAACGAACATCAGCACCTGGCAGGTCCAATCGTCCTCATCACGAGTTTGTTATTCCAACACTACTGGTGTCGACTTAACAAATAAGAAAGCTGGGAAGATATGCGCCTCCCCCCCGATGATGATGGCGGGTCCTGTGGTAGGAAGGTTGTGTGGTAGAAGTTGTTGGTGAGTGATTTCGCCCCGTCAGCCGTCCTGTTGTTTGAATTGCACCAGTCCGCTCCCTCTGTATGGCGGTACAGTCTTAATATAGTTATCTTTGTCCATGCTCTCATCCATCAAGCCGGATCCGTAAGAGGAATATACTCGCCTATCGCTTGCTATCCAAAGGTATTGGGGCGGGCATTCACCTGCCAAGGGATCAGAGCCGGCCTGGATGGTGACATGATGTACGTCCCATTTTTGGGGATTGTGGCGCACTACTTTGTTAGGAGCACTTTGGCGATGTCCATTGTAACGGCAGGAGTTTCGTTGGGTTTTACTGTGAGTCCGGTTATGATCCACAACCTATTAGAGAAGACAACATGGGGTTTGCCACCGTGATAAGAATCAATGCGAGGTTGATTACAGGTTTTCTTTTCGTATCTTGACAATGCCGAGACTGCCGCCACAAGAGAAACGCGCCAACCTTAGAAACCGATTGAAGAAGTTCTCTGGGGATTAGGCCTATATTGACCTCGGCGCTGGGTGAGAACAAGGTGAAGTGTGATTACAGGTAATTCGCCAAGTATTTCTGCCAAGGTCAGGACTATTTTCAATAGGGTCCTTCTTCCCAGTCCTTTGCTTGTAACTTGCATCGACGAACCATGGTTTGGGCAAGTCCCTTGTGTTTTACTCGGCGAGTGCCAAAAATAGAATATAGTATTTTGATTGGTGTCCAGTTGGTTATCGTTGTTCGTTGTTGGGCTGCGTTACTTGTGGGTTCATCGCTCGTCGTGTAATTAGGGTCAATTACCTGGCGATCGTGGCAACAACCGCGTGTAGTTGTATTGTTTTCACGTTTGTAACAATAGAGTCAGCAGCGAGCATCACCCTCATAGGGGTAGGATATGACTTCTGTTCCGGAATATATGGGTCGCTGGGGCAACCATTTGTTTCAGGACAAGTTACTGATCGCATGCGCAGATATCACGGTGATGACACGACTT
This sequence comes from Macrolepiota fuliginosa MF-IS2, assembly GCA_015584085.1. Lineage (NCBI taxonomy): Eukaryota > Fungi > Basidiomycota > Agaricomycetes > Agaricales > Agaricaceae > Macrolepiota > Macrolepiota fuliginosa. Next base: position 2,037 of record MU151762.1, read on the forward strand.
GGAAGATTGCTGATAGACGATGTAGCTGAGTTGGGGTATGTGTGCTCTGCGACCAGTGCATGTAGGGTTTTCGTTCGCATGTGCAGGTTAGTCATGATGAGTGTGACGAGGGGAATCACTAACTTTGGGCAGGGCTGGGAGATTTGACAGGTGAGGCGGCGGCTGTAGTGAATTTCCGGTCGGCTGATGTGGTCACAGGTCCGCCCATTGCAGTCGCTCTTCTCACGGGGAGGTATCGCTGGTGGCGACCGCAGTGTTTTTTTGGGGTGCACCAGGTGTATTAGCGGGGTAGTATAAATTGCTCATAATTTAATAGGCCATGGTATTAGTTGGGGGAGGATGTTTTTGGGGAGTAGCAGTAGTCATTCGGCGTCGGGTAGAATAGGTCCGTGCGCGTGCAGGGGTATGTGGGAATGTGTGATGTGATGATATGGCAGAGGTTGTTATTGGTTTGGTTGGAATTGCATTTCTGCAGCTCTGTCGTTGTTGGACATTTGTTTCTTTGCTCTCACCGTCGTGCTCTTCCGCCGGCGCGTTATCGAATTTGCGTCAGATATTGTAGCGAGCGCCGCGCACAGGCGCCATTCGAATTCCCCTCCCTTTTTTTCTTTTTCGTGCGTGTCTTTCTTTTTTACCCAACCCACACACTCGTTTCTCGGCTCTCAACACGCTCCCTACAATTCTCTAACCTTCTTTCTCCTTCTCCATAACTTCCGCCGTTGCCTTCATCCTCCATCCATTAACTCCTCAATCTTCGCGTTATGGACGACCCTCAGACAGCCTTTGCAACCCACTACCCTTCTTACCCTTTTGACATCGACATGATGAAGGTCTGTTGACTTTTTCACCCGTGTGACACGTCGCCTGAGTAGTTCTTTAGAGGTCTATGGATCCCGTCGGTGGTCCCGATGCCAAAAAGGCCCGCTGGTCTCCTACATTCACCGGCCAAAACAGTTCGTCTTCAAACTCGAACGCACGCGACGCCTTTGCCAACTACGGCTACGGCCCTCAGGCCAGTATTGCTCAGTCGGCCGCATTCACCAACTCCCCAACTTCTACTGGCGGCTTTGCTGGCAGCCCCTTGTACACTACCCCTTCGCTGTCAATTAATACTCAAGCCAACGGAGCCGGCATGCCCTCCCAGCTCAGTCCGAACAACGCTGCTGCTGCTTTCGCCGCACAACAGTCACAACAGCAACAGCAGCAACAGCAACAACAACAGCAGCAGGCCAACCAACAACAACAGGGCAGCCCTAACGGCAATGGCTATGCAGGTTTTGGTGGCTACAATATGCTGGGTATGGGCCTTCCCGGTATGAACATGCTGGGCAGTTTTCCCTATAATGGTCAGATGGCCAGCTTTGCTCAGGTGACTCTTCCTTCATGGCTAACGCGCGCGATCTGCTGACTTTGTTTCTTTTATTCCAGAACTTCAACAACCAACAACGCATTCCTTCTTTGAACCTCAATATCCCTGCGGCCCAGGCTGCTGCTGCTGCCGCGTACTCGCCTGTTGCACTGTCGGCGGCTCTCTCGGCGTCGAACAACGCGACTGGTCGAACAGTCTACGTGGGTAACCTGCCTGCCACCGCTTCGGTAGACGAACTCCTGAACCTCGTTCATTTCGGCCCTCTCGAGAACATTCGTGTCCTTCCCGAGAAGTCTTGTGTCTTCCTGTCCTTCTTGGACGGCGCCACCGCAGCTGCCTTCCATGCCGATGCGACTATTAAAAAGTTGCAGCTGCACGGACAGGAGCTCAAGATTGGTTGGGGCAAACCTTCGCCCGTTCCCCCACAGGTCGCCCTGTCAATTAGCCAGAGCAATGCCTCTCGGAACGTCTATATTGGCAACCTCGACGAGGGGATGACCGAGGAACAACTTCGTGATGAATTGAGTCGATTCGGTCTCATCGATCAAGTTAAGATTGTGCGCGACAAGAACATTGGTTTCGTTCATTTCCTGAGCATCTCAGTTGCTACCAAGGTCCGCCCTTAGCGTTTTTCATTAATAACTCAGGGGCTGAATCTTTTTTCCAGGTCGTGAATACTTTGCCCCAGGAACCCGGTTGGGCTGGCAAGCGTGTCAACTACGGCAAAGACCGTTGCGCTTATGTGCCCAAGTCTCAGCAAGTAGCTGCCCAGCAAGCGCAAGCTGCTGCCGCTCAATCCCTTGTTGCCCAGTCTGCCCTTTCACCCGGCGGTTTCGCCCCATTCCCCTATGCTCCTTCACCATTCTCTCCTATGGACATGACAGGCGGACTTGCGGCGGCCCAGGGAATGAATAGGACGGTCTACTTGGGCAATATTCACCCTGAGACAACGACGGAAGATCTGTGCAATGCTATTAGGGGCGGTGTGTTGCAAAGCATCCGATATATGCCTGAGAAGCATATTGCTGTACGTCATATTCATTCTAATCTCCCGCTCTTATGGTTCTAACACCCTTTTTCATTAGTTTGTGACATTCGTTGATCCCGCAGCGGCACTCACTTTCCACCAGGTTGCATCCTACCAAGGGTTGAGCCTGAACAACCGGCGCCTCAAGATCGGCTGGGGCAAAAACGCGGGTCCTCTGAACCCTCAACTCGCCCTGGCTGTCCACTCTGGCGCGACGAGGAATGTTTATATTGGGAACGTTGAAGACTTTGAGACTTTCACTGAGGAGAGACTCAAAAGAGATTTTGGCGAGTACGGTGATATTGAGCTGGTCAACTTTCTAAAGGAGAAGTAAGTCTGTCTCTTGATCGTCTCTAGGGTGAATGCTTACATGTCGTGCGTTAGAAACTGTGCCTTTGTTAATTTCACAAACATCGCGAATGCCATCAAGGCTATTGATGGCATCAAGAACAAGCCTGAATATGCCAACCTTCGCATCGCCCACGGTAAAGATCGTTGTGCCAATCCCCCTCGATCTGGACCCCAAGGCATGGGCAGGCGCAATGCCAGCGGCAGCGGTGGGCCTACGTCCGCGGAACCCATTAGCGCTGTTGGCGAAGGCGAGGACGGTGAAGTGTCCAACCCTATCCTGAACGGGGACCACGCCACCATCGATGGGCAGGAGATGCATGTTGATGGGGACCAACTGGTTTCCATCTCTGCTTAATCTCCTTGCTATATCGTTCGTGTTGCTATCGTCGCCGCTTATTGGGCACTTGCTGATCGATGTTTGGTGTTGACTAATTGGACATTCTTTTGTCTTTGGATACCCTCGCTCGTGCATACACCGCCATATGCTCTCCCTTCGTTCGAGAATATTTTGTTTCATCTGTCTCTCACTTTCCATATTTCTCGTCTCTCGTTTCCATCTCTCACTACGCGCGCCTTGTCAAAAAAACGCGATATGCTCAAACCACAAAATTCAAAATATCACTCACTCCCCTGCACACAAGTGGATGGAAGATGCTTTAGGCTCCGGGACCCCTCCTCCAACAACGACATCTAACCATGCTTACCCTTACGGCGCTACGTTGGGTATTGCTTCGATCGCTTCATCAAAGGTTGGGTCTTTTGGGCTATTGGTTGCGACCTCTTTTATTCGCCTTGTTTCTTTCGTATGATACTCCTGTTACCTTTCTGTCTTTAGTATCACTAGTGGTTCGTTTGTGATATATCCTTTCGAATTTTATGTCTTTTCTCCTTTTGTTTTGTTTCTGTTTCTATTTTTGGTGGACATTTTCTCCAGACACCACCGTCCGCTCTCTTGACAACACGCTCTCTGATTCGTTTTTCCGAAGACATAATTCGATTAATATATCTCTCTTCCCCTTATCCCTGCCCCTCTGCTTTTCTCATAATCTAAATGTTATCATCTGTAATGGACGTTCTTTTTCTATGGGAACCTTACTCAATTTCAATTTCTCTGCTTGATCCCTTTCCCCTTACTTCCCTCTTGTCCCCATCTGTTTCCTATCTTCCACCCAATCATCTACTCCGGCACTTTTCTGCTGACCTCTGTTCGATGTTGTGTCATGCACAGATCTGTCGGGAAACCCCCCATCCCTTTCGACAGCTCAATGCACCCCCTCCTGCCCTCCTCGGTCGGCCTTCGTTACCACCTTGAAACCTATCATTATTCCCTTGCCTTTTGGACCTCGATGAATCCTATTTTGGAGCTTATTCGCGTTTTCTCGCTCGAGTCTCAAGATCTCAAGTTTCTCAAGTGCTCACAGCTTACGGTCGGACCCTTCTACTATCTTGTCCGTGGGCTGGCTGTTTGGACTGATGCGATGGTGATGGTGTATTGAAATTGTTGTAGGAAACTAGGTAGTGAAGTAAAGTAATGCGTAATTGGTATAGGTAGTAGTTGGTACTAATTACGTTGGAATAATACATCGTCGCTCGCGTTAATGATATGAGAGTTTTGCAGACTTCAGTGCATTTCGTATGTTTTAGTCGGCGTCTTTTGTTCACTTTGCCATGCGGGTTTATAGTTATAGCATGGATAAATATGTATGAAGTACGGTATCTGCGGATAGGCGTTAATAGTTGAGTGAAATCTCGTCCTAACACTGACAAACAAACGCCCTTGAACCATCCCATTTGCACTTTTACCACGGATTTATCACTGCTTGATCATCACAATCTTTTTTTTTTTTTTTTAAGTCCAAGTTTATTCATAGAAGCACGTAACTACTACAAAATGGGCGCGCGATAGAAGTCCCAATGTAAACTAACCGAATCCCTCACCAGAGCCGCCAGACTTCACCGCGATAACTGAGGGGCCACCGTGCACCCCTTCCCGCCAATCTTCACCGCAATCGAAGCCATTGAGCGAGGAAAATGATAAACTACTAAGAGAAAATCGAGAGATGAGCGAGCCGATATTTCGAACCACATGATCATAAAGTGAACGACGAGGACAAGCCAAACGTCAATTCAAGCGAACGATCCATCAAAGAAACAGAAGCGAATCCAGGAAAGTGGTAGGGGCGGCAACTAGGCCCTATACCCCATCGATATAAATGTTTTGTCCAACAAAGAATAAAAGGGGTAAAATTTGAAACAACTTTACCGTTATATGAAAACATTGCCTATCAGTGCACATCCAAAGGTTGGTTATGTTGGCCTCTCCTTCGCGTGGCTCGTTGTTCAATAAAGCGCTCCCATTCTCTGTCTAGATCGCGTTGGGGTTTGTCGACGAAAGCGAAAGCTTTCGGATTGTCTTGGAGGAACTCAACGAGTCCCGCGATCGTGTCTATCTGAAACCTCTCCTGGTTCGTCCATTGTCTCTCGTAAAGAGGGCAATCGTTGAGGACATGTTCTCTTGTCTCCAGTTCGTATCCGCATTCGCATGACGTGTCAAATTGACCCGGAAAGAATCTTGATCATCACAATCAAAGAAGGCCCGGTCTCTACGGTTCTAGTTTATGTCTTCGCCTTTTTCGATTCTCCAGCTCGGTATCTCCGCGCCGAACGCTCGCAGAAAAGATGTCAACGATGTGCCCGACACTTTGACATCTCTTGTGATGAAACATTCAGCCCTGTCCGTCTCTAGACTGAACTTGGACTCATTCTAATAATTCAGGAACTTAGACGCAAAGTTTAGTGAGTTCGACTTCCGCGCTGCTCCAAGGCCCATCCTATTAACTGTTTCACTTACCATATGGTAATAGTTTGACGGAAATGTGATTGTGAAAGCATCACTTTAGCTGATTAGTTATGGTCGCTTGAGCTTGAATTAGTCTCGCACCACTGGTATTATCATTGAGCGCTCCATCAACTCCATCAGGAAACCCCGGACGCCTGATTCCCGGCGAAGAACTTGGTCTCAAGGACACTAAGCCTGCGTCGCAACATGTGTGAAGGCGGTCGATACCAAACCAGACTTAGTTTTCACCATTTCTAGCCTACCAGAGCTACTGGATCCCTCCTCATCAGCGCTAACTCTTACCCTTTTACTCCAGAAAATATATTCTTGTAACCTCCAACTTGGCGCAGCTCTCGGCCATTAGGGTGCGCTTGTGGAGCGCAGAACGACCGTAGATGACCGCGGGATTCGGCACACTCCTCTCTGTCCCAGAATATCGACCTGCGCAAGCATAAAAGCTGGATCTTGGCAACATGTTTTACAATCCAACGGAAGACCTCTCCTAGGAACACAATGAAGTTCACTATCGCCTCCCTCATTGCCCTCGCGACTTTCGCCGCTGCTACTCCTACTAAGCGCGGTGAGTAGCTCCGTCTGAAATGACAATGTGGCGCTGAGGATCTCTTTTATCCAGACCAATTCTCCGACCAGGCCTTGAGCTCTCACAACTCTGCTAGGGCTCATTATGGCGCACAGCCCCTCAAATATGACAATAACTTGGCAGCTGGCGCGGCGAGCTATGCTGGGCAGTGCCATTGGGGCCACAGCGGGTAAGTGTGGCGGTCGTTTTGACTGCTCAAAGCACTTGACTGACTCTAATATCAGTGGAAATTTCGGAGAGAACCTCGTAAGATCCTTGCAGCGTCATCGACCCCCATTCGTTTGTTCGCTCATACCTCACCTCGATAGTATGCGACAAGCGGTTCTGGTGGCAATATTCAGGGTGCCGTCAATTCGTGGGTGGGCGAATCCTGTGCGTTTCAAGCGTTCTGTTAACTATGTTTTACTAAATGAGTACCCCTTTAATAGCCAAATATGACTGTAAGTCCTTTTTGCTGTTGATACCCCCTAGATCTGACATGCTCTTGACAAAGACAACCACCCTGGCTTCAGCGCTGCAACTGGCCATTTCACCCAGGTATGCATCAAGAAATATATCAATCTGAATTACCGTGAGAGGCTAATGATCTCGCACGATCCGAAAGGTTGTTTGGAAGGCCACCACCACACTTGGTTGTGGTACACATCACTGCACTACTGGTAGCCCATTTGGTTCTGGAGACTGGACTTATATCGTTTGTCGCTACACCCCTCCCGGAAACTTCCTGGGGCAGTTCCCGTGAGTACCAATTCAGGGTTACCACATTAGCTATCTAATAGCTCTGTTTCTCTCATAGCCAAAACGTCGGTCGTCCACAGTAGAGCCCTCATGGCAAAGATGTTGTTTCTGTATGAAGGAATAAAGTCTGTTTGATGCTGTCAAGTTAAGATAGCGTATCCGGCACCGGTTGCTTCCGCGATCTCGCTACAATAGTAAGTACTCCCGGATATTCAACCTCATTTTACTGTTAGGGACACACATTACCATGGTAGCGAGCAGTTTGTTGACCTATCGTTAAAGTTGATATTAGCGATAGGCTAACATCTGCCGGGTCTCCTGCAGTATCATAGGAGACGTGCCACTAACTCGAGCCCGGACCTTTCATACGGCTTGTATCAAGCTTCACTATTCCCGTTAGCGTCCCTCGTACTAGGCGTCCCGCCCACTCGGTTACGGATCCGATGTTAGGCTCAACAACCCATCGAATTCCGCCTGTCGATGAGATTCTCTTCACCAAGCAACCCCCCTCTTGGTTCGCACCGTTATTAATGACGTGTTCGAAATTGGCGAAGTCGTAATTGGGAACCTCTCCCACTTTGCTGATTATGGAGAGTATATTCCCAAGGCACGCGTCTGCCCTTATCTGTAGTGGTGGCCCAATCTCAACGCGTACGTAAGTGTTTCCCAACACTGTTGGGACGTATTCCACAGTTCCTTCCAATGATCTTATTACCTACCATCTGCCGTCGCAACCCGGAGATTACACAACGCATTCTTGATATGCAGAATACTCCAACTTGTGTCCTGGAACAAACGAGAGCCTTAGGATTGATCATCGATTGTTATTTGGAATTTGCGAAGGCGCGCTGGAGGATGTATAGAAGCCGTATCAACATTTCGCCTCTTGTCTCCAACACGAAAAGCCACACTGGACGTGCACTTCATAGCGATGAAGGGAGAAGGGACAATGGCGACGTTAGCACTGCCTATGCCTTCAGCGAGCCCAAGATCAATTAGAACCACAGCGACTACATCACTGACGAAAATGTTTTTCTCCAGCGTAGGACTCTAGGCTTTTATTCGGGGGAACATGCGGTAGTAGCGGGCCGAAACGGGCCACACACCAACCTATGGTGTGGTTCTGCGATTTTCTCAAAAAGATCGACCATAAGTTCAAGATACAGGGAATCATTTTCTCGACGTGGATCTGTTTGCGAACTTGTTCCACAGGAAATACTATGAGGCGCCGTTATATACAAAAATAAAACCACGTGCGCGAAAGATTGTTGGTTTGCGCGCAAAATTTGAGCTCGTGAATTTGCGCACACAGAACCACAAACTTGCGCACACAGATTTTTGAGTCCATGAATTTGCGCACACAGAACCATAAACTCGCGCACAAAATTTTGAACTTGTGAATTTGCGCACGCAAAAGTATGAACTTGCACAGGACATGAATCATTAGTGTATAGCAATCAAGTAATGAACGTGTACTGGAACCAAAGGAAAGGATTATTAGATGACGAATTAGCTAATGAGGTAAGTTATGGGACTGTCAGACAACAAAGTAGACTGCACGGGGTCCAGTAGATAAGATACGTGGTGGGGTATCAACATGAGGGTTTAAATTAAAAAGTTGTACTTGTCAAATGGAGGCCATTCTGGAACTCCAAGCCCTTACACTGTGTATACTTGGGATATTTACCTAGGAGGAAGGCCTATATGCTTCTGCATCGCCCCTCTGGTTAATTCTCCGAGTTGCGAGACGTTTGTCCTGATGAGGGGAGTGAGGTGGAGCATACTAGGGTCGTTATTGACGCCTATTCAGACGTCCAGGATGGCCAGGATGACAAAAATCCGAGTTTTGAGGTAAAGGGGGAGATAGATGGGGATGAAGCTACTTCGGAAGGCGATAACACCACAACCGCTGCAGCTACAACCGCAAAATATTTTGCACCGGATATCAGCGCTTCAGATGCACCGAACGAGCCCAAGATTGCGGCTACGCACAACGGAAATCCATCTGAATCTGCCAATATCCCATCCATTCCTTCAACCCACTTTATTTGCTCTACAGCTAAAACAACACCTCACATCGCAAAGCTAACTTCAGATTTGACTTCCTCGACCTCAAAACTATTGGTATGCCCCACAAACGCACCCGCTGTAACCGAAAATGTCGCAAATTCAACTACATCTTCCTCTCCCCATCCAATTCCTGTCCCACCTCCTGAAGTCCGTCGTTCCCTTCGAAACCGCCGCGCACCTGCATGGGATGACGATCCCAAGTATCAATGCAGCTCATAACAGCGAAAAACGGGCGCACCAAAGCACAAGACAACTGTGGAGGAGGTAGAAGATGAAGGAATTCCTAAAGTGGAGAAGAAGACTTTGGAGCCTGTTCAGACTTCAGTGGGCGACGAATCAGCGCATAATGCACCACCAGAGCGTGACCCTCTCACCTATGAAGAGGCCATGTCCTGCTCTGATGCTCCATACTGGAAGAGAGCCACTGGCAATATCAATGATCAGACAAAGCACATCGACACCAAATATTGATTTATTTGTGACCGAAATGAGTCTGGCGACATTGGGACTTCGTATATCCCTACAGATGAACAGTTCTTCCTCTAGTCTGGTAAAGCTCTGGATGCCCCAGCCTCTTCACTCTTTAATTAAATGAGGAACTGAGGGCCCCTAAGCCACCCTATAGACAGACGGCCCAAGGAGATATTAGTTGGATAGTTACCCTTATTTATATATCTAATAGACTTCAAGTTTTTTTGTGCAAGTTCATAATTTTGTGTGCACAAGTTCATGAGTTCAGAGTTCTATGTGCGCAAATTCATGGGCTCAAAATTCTGTGTGCACAA
>MU151764.1:0-11765 GCA_015584085.1 Macrolepiota fuliginosa MF-IS2
CAGCTTCTCGCGAGACGTGGCGACTACTACAACTATGTGCAGCTACAAGCGCTGAGCAAAAACACATAACGAACTCATCCGTGATGATTCCGCTGTGAACGTTATATCCCTTCCTTTGTTATAGTCATCCACTTGTACACTTGCTCTTTCGAATTGCGTCGCATTCGTTTTTGCAGATATGTCTTGAGTTCTCGCTCGCCTCGACTTCAAAACCCAACGCACCTCTACTTGGAGACTGTATCAAAACGACTTCCCGACCTAGTATCACATGTTAACTTCGCCACCACCCCAGTCATAAAAGAAGTGCTCGAGCCAGATTCGACATTTGCGACGTTGTTGATTCACCTGATGACCAGAAGCGGCTGAAGAACTTACAATCAGGACCTCGCCCAGCGTTTGAGACGCCCCCTCCACCTACGGCGGTTGTCGTCATACTATTCACCCAAGTCATCGATTTGAACGTGGGTGTAATAGTGGCGGAGTTATCTTTGTGCCGTGGTTGTATTTTGAAAGCGACCTTTCGGGAGATGTGGATTGACCAGCGACGAATGCCTGTGGCCCACTGAACGAGGTGAAGTGTTCAAATACTCACGAGGATTACACACAGAATGGAGTAGTGTAGAGATGGCAGGCTGGTAGCCAATGAAACGGGACGCCGACCAGCGTCTCTCCCTAGTTTCGGAGTGCCCATTTCCCTTCCATTCATACCCAATAAAGTTTCCAATATACTCCATTTTTCGATTCATAACATGTCCGGTTTTTCGGGCTACTTATACATTTCCCTCTAACTTTCCCTCTATCTCCTTTTATTTTAATTCTTTATTTGAGTCTTCGTTCCGAATTTCCGTCTATTTTCTCACTGTCATTATAAGTAGTTACCGCTGAGCGTTCGTAGCTACTTCTATACCTTTGGTTTCGTAGTTTATAAGTCTCGTGTGTCTGTAGTTAACGAACTCCCATCCCATGCATTAAAGTTTCTCATCTAAGCTCCATTCTACACTGTCTTTCTATCCCTTTTTCTATTTCATTTCGTTGTCTTCTTTCTCTCTCTCGTCTACTGACTCTCGGATTCTTGTCACCAAAGCCGCTGACAGATGCAGCAGGCGCTCGCCCTCTTTCAACAACACCTAGGTTCGCGGTTCTTCGGTAGTCTCGAGTGCCTATCATAAACGGGAGATACCCATATAGGAGGTGACAAGAGTGCAGAGTAGAAAGTTAAGATGTAGTTACTGGTATGTACATATATGTATATTTGGAAGAGATGTTAGGAAAATCGTATTTTGTATGTTGGACTATATGTACATAGTCTAGTCAAAATTACGGCACTACGTCAGAGGATCCAGTTCCTGCGAAGCTTCAAGACTAGAAAGCCGGGATCGTTGTCTGCCTCGCCTTCGTCTGCGAAAAAAAGACATGATTTAGTCATTGTCAAATGGTGAACAACAGGGACAGATCATCACTAACCAATAACGGCATCTAGTCTTCGAGAAAACTCAACATCCTGTGCCTCCTTCCTCGAAGACTCTGTAGGCGGATCATCGCTCTTGACATCATCATTCTCTAATGTCGGTTCGTCATGTTCGAGGATATTCAACCGCAACGCAATTTTCTTGATCGTAGCTTCCAACTTTGAGGTTAAACGTGCTTCAATTTTTGTCTCAAGGCCCGCTATACGTGTTTCAAGAGCAGCAATGCGTGCCTGAACCCTTGATTCCAGAGCTTCGAATCGCCCGTTGACGGCTGCCTCCAAAGAACCAACGCGTGCCACGATAGGATCCACCTTCTCACGCTCGAAACGGGCTGGCTCCAGGTTGTGAAGTCTGAGAAGATGATGAGAGGAGCTGTGGTCACCCGAGCCAAATTCGCCCTTCACTGGCTTTTTGCCTTGCTCACAGTCATAGCATATATAAGTTTCGGGTGCTAGACTCGTCGTTGGTTAGCTTTCAGGAGAATAGGGCACGACACGCACTACAAGTAAGACAGACCCAGAAAGGAATCGCCACCGGCTTCCCACAACAAACACATAAGAGCTCGAAACTACTGCTCCTTGGAGTATCGTGATCATTAACACCTTGGGTGTCCTGTGCCAACCCGGATTGGGATTCCGCAAACACCTTTTTCAGACGTGTGGTCATTGACCTCGCCTCGTCTATAAGCCATGCAAAGTAGTAGCTATGAACGTGCTGCTCTGCTTTGATGAGTGTATGATCGGTGCTATGAGTAAAATCGTCACGCTCTGCAGGTTTGTCTATGCATCTAGCGCAAAGGTCGAATGAATTGGACATCTCGGGATCCAGACACGTCAAACAGATGAACCGCGATTCGACAAGGAGACAATCGCACCCGTCGCAACCGATATAACTATCAAGCAGCGATTTCAAAGGCGTTTGAAACTTGACGGAAGGGATGGACTCACTAATGCCACGTCAACCTGTTTAAAGACCATCTTAGAGAACTCTCCCAGAGGTATGCGATTGTAGGGGGGACTCGGCTCCTCAAGTTCAAAAATTCTTCTTTCTCCTCTTGAGTAAGGGGATTATGGATCGCTAGCCCCTTAGATCCAGATAACCAATCGCGTTTATAGTTGTCGAGAAATTTGCGGCGATCTGTATTCCAGACCGCAAAATAACTTCGGGACCAACGTCGGGAACGGATGAGGTGTAGAATGGCCTGGCGAAGAAAATGCCAGCGAGCCTTGACCTTGTCCCCGGAACCTTCCTCCAGAATGTGGCGGAACTGAAATACCTCCACAGGAGTGCGACGGAGTATAAAGTTGTTGTTGGGCCCCTCGTATTTAATTCGCTCCAGAGCAGTTGTTCCTGTGCCCGCGGGAACACCATCTGCGATGCCTTCCTTCGCATCTTTGTTACTAGGTTGATCGCCATCCGGATTATCCACGTTAACGGACCCGGAATTGGGACTTGCTTCGACTTCAATGGCTCCTACATCACCATCCGAAGCTCCATCTTTCAGCGGACCTGCGTCTACCAAACCGCCTTCCCCCCGAACACTGCCATCTCCATTTCCATCGTCCCCACCTTCGTCTTTTCCTGCCTCAAGTTCCCTTGTTACACGCTTCCATGGATCCGTGACATCATACGGTGCCCTATCATATGCCCATTTCGCGAAACTTGAGTCGAATAATGGCACCCACTCTCCTGTGAGCTCCTCACGTCTCTCGATAAACCTTCCAACAAGCCTCAACGCAGTGCTATCGGAGGATGCCATGACCATATCGAACCGCTCAAACCCCGAATCTGCATCTCCGACCCATCGCCTTCGACCATACATTTCGAGTTTGCCATGGTGTGTCACGGCGAATCCCTTAAGGATGTTGCGATCCTGTGCGTCGACTTCAATCTTGAGCTGCATTAATCTGGATCCAGTGCCTCTCCGCCGGAAGGTTTGACCCGTCCATAATCCTTCCATAGTGTTGGTGAACGGATCCTCATCGAAAGAGTGGGGTGGCCATCCTTTCCATTCTGCATGATAGGTATCTTGGGCACCAAGGTCAGAGGTAAAGACCGGTCGAGCATTTTCTGGGTCCTCGACGAACTCGCTCTCGGCCCAAGACGTATCACTCCAATCCATGATAAGACTCTTCCGGGACCCATATCTATACCCTTTGGTGGCAATATCGTGAAACTATCGGGATTTGAGAATTGATGGGGTGTACCGTTATTAATGGCCTACCATGCCGAATGAAAATTTCTGAAGGTGTTTGTCGACGTCAAGATGGAGTTGGTCGTAGATTGCTAAGCAAGGTATCATCAATGATCAGTCCTGATTTCCGATGCCGTTGTATCACATACCACGGAGACTTTCGATACGCTCATCGACGACGCTAAAAATCGACATGAGGGTCGATGACATATGTGAGAATTCCTCGGAATCAACAACATGGCGTTTGGCATAGTGAAAAACCTCGAGGTGACGTCTTAAAATCAGGTACAAGAGAGGGAAGAGATACTGTATAATGTATCAGTAGGGATATGTGATGAGGATTAGGACCGCATACACGTTCAATCCTTCCACGTCCAGTGATAAGGGTGACTGTCGCCGTGCTGTCAACCTCATACCCAATCTTCTCTAGACTCTTTCGGAGCCTCTCCTCTTCCGCACCTGTATAGGCTTCGGTGAGGGAAATTAGATCAGAACAGACCCGCCCGTATGAATATACACTGGCGGTCTGTGTTGGACGCAGAACAAACTCGACACCAGAAAGAGTGTGATGCCCGATATAGGTATCCACATAGTACGTGTTCGCGGGGAGGACTTTCTCGCGCAGTCGAATCATCTCCTGGAGTATCAGGAAAATTTTGTTTTTGTAATTGGCAAGGCTCATTTCCCAACCTATGTAATGTATGTTAACAATGCATGCCGAACACAAGGGATCGACTCACCCTTTGCCCAGAATGCAATCCAATGAAGTAAACTTTGTTCAGCGTAAGCATGCGCAGTCAGAGGTTGACAAGAGATATCACTACCTCCAATCCTTCGGACGACCTATTGCGAAAGTGTTTGCCTCTTTGATACTAATAAAACCACTCCCATCATCATCGATAGTTTCTATGATCGGCTGGATATTGGAAACGCTAAGGTATTCAAACGCCCAGCGGTCATCGACTAACGCTCGTAAAAGGGGGGAGTCGATTTGGCTGGGTTGTTGTGATGCCGTGGTAGGTCCTGGCTCCGGTGTAGCGATTCCGCTGGCCCCAGCCCTCACGATAGGTGTACCCGCAAATTTCTCCGTAAAATAATCCCGCAAGGCGAGGGCAAAATTGCGGGCCTTCACGCTTCCTTTGTGGCCCTTGAGGGACTATCAGCATGGATGGATTCAAAGCATGGAAGAACAAACCATGTCTCTCCACACTTCTTGCATATCCTGCCCGATTGTACGTAAGAGTTGGTATTTATAGTGGGAACGGAGCTTACCGGATCTTTAATCTTGTTATGTGTTCCTTCAGAGAGTGTGTTGACGATGTACTTCCCCTGTTTCTCCAACGCCTCCTTGATGTTTATTTCCTGAACATCCAGCTTTTGACGAAAATGCATCAAGTTACGTTGCAGCACCACATTTATATCCTCGGACAACTCCTTCCTGAGCTTTTCCTTAAATGAATCTACGGCGCTCTTTCCGGCGGGCACCTTGTCCACTAGACCCTCCACCGTCTCCCCAGACTTCTTGATGAGACCCTGGACAAGCTCACTGCGCTCCACGATCGCATTCGCACCGCCGTTGCGCTCTATGTATTCTATGACCTCCCTCTCTCGTTGCGTATCAAGTTTTCGGAATAACGATTTGAGTTCGTCACTGATAGATCGAAGCGCGGAAGAATGAGCGTCTAGCTTCTCGCTCATCTCGTTGATTCCGGAAGCCATGCGAACGGTGAGGGTCTTGTCAAGTTGGTCCCTGTAATCCATGAACTTTGTCATATAGCCGCCCAGTCTCCCCTCGTATATTGGGGACTTGAGAGTTCTGACTGCTCGATATTTAGTCAGGCTTTGTGGTGGTGTAGACCAGGCGTACCAATGAAGCCTTTCTTGAGATAGAAGTCACAAACTGAACCACATCCCTTGATGTCTACCGCGATTTGTTCCATCAAACCTTTGAGCTGGTCCTCTAGGATGGAACCGTCGGGCATGACTTCTTTTTTGTCTCGGAAGTGACGTAGGCTGTTCATGAGTCAACCTTGGAGGGTCAGAGGTTCAAGGAACGACGTACTGGAGTAGCATACACATCATTTGTTGCATCTGAATTTTAACAGCCACAACTTTTTGATTATTCTCTACCCTCGTCATATTCAGCGTCACGACAAGCTTAAATGCAACTACCGCCACTACCACGCTTTTGAGTGTCTATCGAGAGATAGGAGGGAAAGTAGAGTTACCGCCGATGACCGGGTGGATAGTAGAGAGAGCGTCGAGACCATTCAGCACGACTTTGACTGTGTCTCCGAACCCGGATATTGCATTATCAATGGCTTTGCCGTCCGAAAAGACTATCCCCGTAGCAGCAGAATTGATGGTTGAGCTATTATCCTCATAGAATTTGGTTATGAAAGAAAAGGTGGGCAAATCTCCGGTAGAGGTGACGTTATTCCCTATTGATAGAATTACTCACGGTCAATATTTAATAGGCACCTCTCCCATATGCACACGCACCAAGGTTATCGAAAGATTGTTCCTTTTTTCCAGGAGCGTCTTTCGAATTTTTCAATTGCAGCTGCGCCGCGGTAAGGGCATCTCTGGAAGTAGGCGCTGAAGTCATCAATGTGGTTGTTGTCGCAGTGCGCTCTGGGTGTGTTTACTATAAGGATTGCGAGTAGCGCTCAAGGTTCTCAGGTCCTTGCGTCCTGGGCGCCAGTGGGTGGTTCCAAAGGCGCTCTCGACCCTAATATGTGCTACTTCGTGCACAGGGTGCTCATCACGAGGTGGAAGATAAAAGTAACTTTGCCTTTTATTCGCCAATCGTTTTCTGCTACTTTTAGGTCCTGCCTTCTCGCATTGTGATAGAAGGTAACCTTGGCGGTTGATCAGATTATGCTAGTGCTTCTGAGGGCTGTGTTATATCGGTCAGTGAATGATTGATTGTTGAAGTCCATCGAATGCCCGCGAGGATGTTCCAAAAGCCCTTTGAGTTTCACTACAACTCGGCTCTTGGGAGGGAACTAAGCAGGTAACTGCTCTTGGACCTTCAAGCTAAATGGACAGCATGGTTGAAGGAATAGATCATCAAGAAAGAAACAAGGTCTAAGTGAATGGCCGAGCGTAGGCGGAGAATCTCGTTTTCTCGCAAGAATTATGTACCGGCCTTCGCCGGCCTTATCTCGCTGCTTGTCCCGGGCTCGTTACCCTCCGCAAAGGACACTGAGTCTTGCGGCTCACATGACTGCTTCATTCAACACGCCATTGTGCAAGGTGAACCGATTGGCCCAGCCCCCTTCCACCTAAACATCACTGCCGGTGTTTCATTATGTAGTTGCCATAATCATCATCTTTCTATCTGTCCTCCACAGACGAGATGAGGATATAGAGTGGGGAAGAGCATGCGGATGAAGCTGGGCTATGTCGCAGAAATGGTGCATCTCTTCCTTGTCCTTTCTTATTACTTCCCAAAACAACAAGTCCTGGCGATGTGGTGCCCAGCTCAACAACCTCCCGCACTGCCGTACCGCTTCCCGCTACTTGAGAAAATATCTTCAATATACACTGTCCCAGAAGCTAATAACACTCGTGCGTGGGTTTCAGTGGCACTCGCAGGCCCTTATATGCGGGATGAATGGGTCCCGCTGCACGACTATTTCGAACTTCCACGGGCATAGTAAAGAGGTGGGAACTGGTGGCTTTGTGGCTTTGTGGCTTACCCAGGGTTTGGTGCGCCTTTCTCTAAACCTTGTTATATGTTTTCTATTGATGCTACATCAACGGCAACATAGGCGTCTATGCCTATCGCACCTCAAATCGTTACCCCAACTTCAGAGATTCCCGACGGAGCGGCTCGCGTCGCCCACCACACGAAAATCTACAGCGCTGGATGTCGTTATTCAATTAAGCATCATAGCGTCGCCATATGTCCTATGACGATCCCTGTTATACTCCAGCAGTGTGATGCAATGAACTTCTCACAATGATGAAACCATTCAAGTGGAGCCTTGTTGTTTGTGTGCAAAGTATTTATGTGGGAGGATGTGAAGAATCGCCCAAGAGAATTAAGGCCAAGACGGCCGGTTCTGGTGTTAGATTCGATCAGACCTTAACTACACGCATGGTCTGGTGGCGAACCCAATCTCATATCCATATTCTCAGTTCTTGTGATCATCTTTATCTGCCTTGGCAAGTCAATAGGAAAAAACAGTGCAATTCTAGACTGATGGGTTAGAACGTACACATTGTCAACCGGAGTGGTCAGAGATCGGCTGCAACTTCGGCATATTTTCAGTTGTCATCCACGTCCACGACCATCAACATTCTTACTTGCCTGTGGGCCATTAGTCCTCTTCAGTATCCATACATTTGTCATATCAGGATGTATGTCGATTCATCACTAATTGAATCATACACTGGTTCCACTTTACTGCCCTATCTTGTGTAGCTACGAATAAGTCCTGAGATCTATTACTATTTTCAAGTGCCAGGTGGCAACTGGTACATTGGCGTGTGAGCCAATCAATGCACCAATCTCTAAATAGCTCCCACTGCCTTCCTTCCCTCTGCCTTACGACCAACAATCAAAGTCTCACTGCTGGATCTTCCGCATGATTCAATGAATCAATGCGCTGGCTTCCAAACAGCACTCACAGCCTTATTACCCACTTGCCTTATCCCCTCAGCCTTTGTCCCACAAGTCCTGTCTAACCATGAGAGGAAGAAAAAGGAAGGAAAACGAGATTACTAGAAATCCAAACAGGAACGTGCAGGGAAGGAAGAAGAAACGACGAAGCGTTACGAGACACAGCGGTAGGAATAATGATTTGAGGTTCGTTCAATCTTTGTATTTGTTAACGACTGACTAACCAACAACTCAAGCCCCACTGCTGAATCCTCTGGGAGCATGACCAGTTATCCAATTCCCCACACCGGGTCCTTCGGTGGTGCACACAACTTCACAATCAGTAACCTGGCAATGGTAGAGGGAGATATCGCCAATGAGGGGCAATGTACGCATCACCTTTATTGCTGGTTGTTAGTACCCGCCTCATGAAGGTCCATCATAGCCATCAAGTTACTTTCCGAGCATATTATTGTTGGAGCCGAATTTGATTTATCTGATCATCGTCCGAGCTGCCATCCAGAGACGAGAGTCAATATATCTGGAAGCATCCGGGCATGGATGCATAACCTCGTTCGCAAGTACAAGATTCTGTGGCTTAATGGGCCTGCTGGTGTTGGCAAGTCGGCCATACTCCAGACAATCACAAAGACTGAGGCTGATTCGCCCACCTCCATTCTTGGCGCAACACTCTTCTTTTCACGACCAAATGACCGCGATGATCCTCAACGTGTCTTCACCACGATTGCATACCAACTCGCTGTCATATACCCTTCCTATCGCCAATACATCGTCAGACTACTCACGCTCAACCCCGTGATAGTTAAAAAGTCCATACAGGAGCAGTTCAAGGCCTTCATCGTTCAACCGTTTGCCATAAAGGAACTGCTAGCCGGGAGTCACGACACCATATTGATAGTCCTCGATGGACTGGATGAATGCGAAGGCGACCATGCACAACGCGAAATCATCCTCCTCATTGCCAAATTCGCCCTGCAGTATCCAACATCTCCCCTCATCTGGCTTATCGCGAGCCGCCCCGAGAGCCATATACAGGACGCCTTCTCCGAAGATGCAGTACAGCCGAGCTACACAGAAATGCAAGTGCCTGCCGACTCAGATGAAGGGCGTCGTGATGTTGAAAAGTACTTGCGGGACAATTTTGCTGTTATTCGAAAGAACCATTGGCGATCTATTCCTTCATCTCTGCAGCAGTGGCCTTCCGAGTTGGACTTCACCACAATAGCTGCTCGATCATCAGGCCTGTTTATCTTCCCGTCCACTATCATTCGATTTATTGGGGACGACAATTACGCGGACCCCACCTCTCAGCTGAAGAAGGTTCTCGGTGACATTAAATCCACAACACAATCCATCGAAGGAAACAACCCCTTTGCAACCCTGGATGCCCTCTACACTCGCATTCTCTCAGAAATCCCCCTGGACGTATTACAGACAACTTTGAGCCTCTTGGCGATTCATGCCACCATACGAAGTGGGTGGCCCTTTGCTGATGTTTGCAATTGGCTTGGAGTTCCCCAGGGTCGTGCGTACGGTGCACTTCGGAGGCTCCACTCTGTCCTCAAGATACCTGATCCTGAAAATGGATTTGAGGAGGGCCTAGAAGCATTTCATGCTTCCTTCTATGAGTATCTACTCTCACCCTCTCGGTCTGGTGCATTCTACGTCAGGGCACCAGAGGTCATACAGCACCTTATTCATCGGGGGATTGCTGTTTTGCTTGAGTCGCATAGTGTTGGTGAGTTCCTTGTAACCCAAGCTCATCGGATGGGTACACGCTGACGACACCTGCAGTGACGTCAGATGTTGACGGAACTAGGATCAATCTATCCTGGCCGCATGAAAATGAAGAATGTCAACTACGCCTTCAACGCGATATTCTTAGTTGTGCGCTCCAATTCCTAATCAGAGTCTTTAATGAATTCGTGAACGACTCTGTTCGGAGTGAATTCTCCAGACTTTCTGCCTTCTTTCAGGACCTAGACTTTGGGGAAGGGCTTGATGCCGACGATGGAATGTACATGTCAATGTACTCCATATCGGTTCGTTCTTCATTTCTTTACCATGTGGAGATATCTGATTCTGGCCGTAGGCGTTTTCAAAGCACTTGGAAAACTGGGGGGTGCTAAAAACAATCCCACTACATTCGTTCAACTACAATGATGTTAGATTCGACACCGATCTAGCAATCTGGCGGGTGGGGAATGATGATCTCAGCCTTCGGCTTGTATGGTCGGGAAACACTGTTTTGACACAGAGGATGATTACATACTATGTGAGCATAACTATTAAGTTGTTAATGGTACCTCATCTGAATAGACCCCTAATACAGCCACTTATAGTGGATAGTCGAGGTAAATTTCACATAAGTGGGATCGAGAGGAGTGACCTATCCAATGATCCAAATCGCCACACAATCAATAAAAACCTCGCCTCTTGGGCGAATATAGCACCCTATCATCCTATCATAATGCTTGGTAAAGGTCAAAAGAGCTGCGCCGTTATTCAGTTTGATGTTCCTGGTGAAGGACTTTGGTTTCTTGCTCTGCCTTGTGTCCAGCTCTCATAACATGTCTGCTTGCAATCTATGTACGTGGTGCCTATGTTCATTTGAAATGTATATGTGTGTTACCTAGTTACCAATATATAATACCTACATTAAGGTCTGAGGCTCTTTGGGTCATGCGACTCCTCCAGTACCACTGCTGACAGACCACCAATGCCTGGCACTCACCTAATTAGACCAAGTGCACCCCTGTGATGGGTTGGAAGTTGACAGTTAAGTTGATAGTGGAGTCCAGGATATTTGTTGTCTAGCCCAATTGACTTTGGCAAAAGTCTCATCTGACGGCCAGTCAAGCACCAAATATATATATATATAATAAATGGGTGAACTCCAGCCTTGGGAGTGTAGGCTGAAAGGATTGGGCTAAGTGGTGCTCAAATCCTTAGGTGGTGAAGTCAAGGAGGAACACGGCAGATCACTCAAAGCACATCCTCAGTTGATCACCTTGGCTGGAGTTCAGCAGAAAAGGGGCAGGATAGTTGGGTTGTAACAAGGTAGGGATTGAGGCAGGGGGTGTCAACAACATCAGCAAAATGTCTAAAAGATGGGTTAGCCTTGTAGGTCTTACATAGTGGCAACATCATGTCAGGGGAATACCAGCATCCTCCCATGACGTTAAATGTTATGGTTCACCAAAGGGGCACTGCAAGGATGGCCTTATGGCTAGTCAACACTAGGAGGATCACATCATAGATCACCTCCAAGTACTGACAATTTATCTTCAGGAAGTTACAAGTTATAACCCAAGTGTTGACAGCTTAGGTATGCATATTCTTCCTTATCACACTACAATGAATAAATACAAAATATATTCAGAGGTTGATAGTACAAGGCTGAGAGGATAGCCAAGAGAGAAGATAAATAAAGGGGAAGGTAAAACAAAACATTGAAGCTGAAGCTTCAACC
>MU151767.1:0-11647 GCA_015584085.1 Macrolepiota fuliginosa MF-IS2
TGGGACTAGGATACACATGACTTTGTGAATACAAGCTTAAGAGAAGTGAGAGCAAAGGCAAAACAAAGCAGAGTTAGAGATGTGGCTGTATTCAGGGAGTGGGGAATGACAATAGTAAACTAAAGTTTGTAGCTACATCATAAGTAGTTTATAAACCTATTGGCTTAAGAGTTTGTGAGGAGTCAGTGTGTAGGTAAAACAAAGAAAGAAAGGAGTCAAAACAAGTAAGAGAATAGTGCAGCTATATGAAATAAGTCAGAGACATGTGTGTTTGTTAATTGTTCTATTTATAAAGGCCATGTGTGATCAGTGAGGAGTTTCATAACAGAGTCCCCATTGACTGGATTTGTCTCTAGTCACAAAGGGAAATGCAGAAGTAATTCACAGGCCTGATCACCTCACATTTGTAATTCTGGCAGGCCAGTGAGTATCTGAAACTAGCTAGGATGAGCAGAGGGGGATTAGATCAGGGGAAAGAATCTTAACAACAACACTGGGTTGATCTAAGTAGATGAGATATAGGGGAACATATCTGCTGCTTTCACAAGCTTCCTTTCTTCGCCATTTGGGACTACAGGAACTATAGCCCAGACAGCATCCCAGTCATCAGGCTCTCCAAAATGCTCCCAAACAAGCTCAGAATTTATGCCAACGTCTCCTTCACGACCCAATAAGACACAGATAAGACCCAAGTAGTTGTTGATGAAGTTTGGTTCTTCCAGTTCCCATGTTTGAGTTGTTGAAGCAAAGTCGATTAAGACGGCATGGTTGGGCCCTGCCCCAGAATCAGTAAAGAAGAGTACTTGGCCATGGTGCCAATCACGTTGGCTAACGTTGGCAATGTGAAGAATGCGGCATGCATGGCGGCAACTTTGGATCTGAAAGAGAGTTCCACTGGGTCAGTTAATCATCGTTGTGGGAAGGCAGCGGCTGTACTATCTTTATCTGCCTATCAGGGCTCAATCCTCGTACAAAACCAGAGTCAAGCGAGTATCCTTCGATGTACTCCATGAGAAGGCCGTACAGAACCACCCCATCAGGTAATATGAACTATCAGGGTGAGTAGGTAACGTCAGTGAGTATTGGAGGATGTGGGTTTCACCTGGTGTGTCCCATAAAACCAGGGAATGATGGAGCCTTGTATAGAACAGAGTTTTTCATATGCAGAATCTTCGTTGCGGGCGTGCTGTTCAGCAGTGAAGAATTGGTCAAACCACCAGTATACATGTTCATCGTTATCCCCATCGTCCCCACCGGGACTCAGTAATGGTAGGAACCGGTCATCGAATAGCTTGAGACAGAGGGACGGGGAAGGCACGGGTTCACCATCAATCGAAGTGATTAGACAACGATAAACGGTGCAGAGTCCATGCTCTGATCCTTCCGCCACAACACCTTGGATCTTTAGTGTAAAGCGTTTACTCTCCTGCAAACTTTTGTCAATGCCGGTAACTACAAGAGGAGATTCGCGTTGTATTGCCCCGAGATGCATAGTTGTGTCCGTTGGGAGCTCCGAGGTGTCGGGTGGATAGATGGGGCGTATATTGGAGAGAAAGTGCCCGGCTTTGTTTGTCACAGCGGCAAGGGTATCATCCGGATGGGCAACGAGTTTCAAGCACTGTTGTTGTACGAGGTTATGCCAGCGGAAGAATTGGAGCGCTCTTGCACGATCTCGAACTAGTGTGACAAGATCAAAGTCCGAGTTGTGGTGGCAAGTGGCTAACACCTGCTCGTCTGCAAGTAGCGGTTGACTTGGATCTTGTGGTGGTCCCTCTGGAAGAATAAAGTCACCATCGGTATCCAGGTCTGGGCGGGGGATGTTGATAAAAACTCCGCTAGGAAGCGCCTTATTGAGATAAGCAAAAGAAACAACCCTTAAAGTCAAAGAAAATTGGGTAGTCGCTACCCTCTCAAAAACTGCCTCAGCGCGGTCGGGTTTAGGGGGGGAAAAGACGCCAATAACTTTGAAATTCGTGACGATTATAGAGGGGAGAGATGGTGTGCATTCGATGGCTCTGTGAAGTGTGTGTTCAACCTGGGGAGTAACCTTCCCTTCGGAATCAAATAAATCACCAGGCTAATGTAACTCAGGCGTTAGATCGTCAGGGTGGTGAGGATGAAAAGGCCCATCTGACCAGATATATAACCATTGGGGCAGTTTTGTTCCTGATTCCGAGTTCCTCAGCCCCAAAGGTGAACCCACAGATGGCTACAAAATATAAGCTGGGGAGAAAAAAAGAAGCCTGAGATGAACGCACCTTCGCCCAACTCAACGCGTACGAGCTCCATGGGCTTCTTCAGCACGCGAGGAGGGTGCAATTGATTATACAGGTCTACTATGGGGCTTAGTAGTGCCGTCAAGTATTCGCTGGGGGAGCGGCTACGCCAAAGAGTTACATGACTGGAGTAGTACACGTTTAGGGGTCACGCCCACCTCGATGATATCGGTTCTTCTCCTGGCCATGCAATTTTTCGCTTGTGAACAGAACGGAGAACTCTTTGGAGTAATAGAAGTACATGAGCAAGTGTCTTGTCGTCGTCATTTGCCTCCTTCCAGTGTGGCAAGGATGAAGCAGTCCAGGTTCCGCCCAAAGCCGGGGAAGCTTGTCTCTGCCAACAAGGTAGAGGAGGGAGAGGTTTGGAGAAAATTTTATGGGGGTGTTTGAGAGATGTCGAACCCATACGATAGCTGGGGAGCGAACACACTGAGAGCTCGAAAATAGTGAAGGGGTTTAAGCACAACTGCGCACAACCTTCGCAAGTTTCCACAGTTCTCCTATATTTTAGAGTCCAGACCCCCGCCTTCGGTTTTTTTTTTTTCACTATTTGAATTTTCCTACGTGCTACATACAGGACGATCTCGCGTAAATACCACCCTTGAGCTAGTCACCTCGTGACCGTCACGCTAGTCAATTACGACGACAACATTGACAACCGCGAGCAGCCCGTCCTCAACGACTCCGGCCCCGACGGTATCCCCCCCCACCGTGTACAACAGCGCCGACGCGCACTCTGCCACCGACGACGACAGCTACCACGTATTGTTTAAAGCTTTCTCACGACAAGCTACGACACCCGACCTAGCCATTTTCAGCTGTAGCCCACCACCCACCCCGACGACGCGACGACGACGATGGACTCAACAACACATACTAATGGCTCGATGAATGGCGACACAGTCGAGCCATCTGCCTCGTTCGAATCAGATATCTTCCGCAACTATCTCTTAGCGCTGCTACCACCTGTGATTAGTGCGGACCCAGCCGACCTCGAGACCCTCTTTGACAACGAGTTTGAGGAGCGCGTGGCGCGTTTTGCAACAGAATCTGGCGGCGTGATATATGTCGTGAAGATTAAGGAAGAGTCTGAGGGTGGGTTTTTATCGTGATAATTAAATATATTCATGCTGAAGCAAGTAGATGAGGAACCACCCACATACAGCTACCAGCTGACCGCACATCTGACCTACCACCCGTCCTACGTAACAACCCTCGCACTCATCAAGCGCAGTCCAACCCTCGATCCCCTCACACCCCTCGCCTCTCAGCTGCACTTCCTCAACCTCTTCGCAGGTGACGAGACCCCCTATGAGAGCCTGCACGCCGTCGTGAGCTGTGGTGTCAAGCCCTGGTTCGACGCATTCGTCGGCTCACGCGGAGGCGGAAAAGACGGTGGCGACACGAAAATGGGTAAATCTGCCTATCCTGCCCAGCACCTCGACGAACTAAACATTTTTGCCTAGGCATACCAATGACCAAGAAAAAATTCGCCGAGCTCGAGCTATCACTCCTTCACCTCCAGCAGAATGTCGAAATCCCAGAAACGCACCTCACCATCCACCCCGTAATTCAGCGTGCGGTCGAACAGGTGCGCTTGACCAAGCCACTTCCACAATTGCATCTACTCAACATATGTTCCCTCAGGCCCAAAATCTCAGTGCACGCCCTAATATCTCACACATCCCCCCGAAACTCCTTGGTGACAGCTCTTTTCTGAATACTCTGCACGCGCATGTCAACTCCTGGATCAAATCTATCCAAGCCGTAACCAAACTCACGCGGGACGTCGCCTCCGGTACTGCGTCACAAGAAATCAACTTTTGGCTGAGTCTCGAACGTGCCCTCGAGGGTATTGAAGCACAACTTCGTTCAGAAGAAGTTAATATGGTCATGGACTGTCTCCGGAACGCCAAACGCTTCCACGCCACCGTCAGTTTCATCGCTGATACAGGGCTGAAAGACGCTACGGACCTGGTGCATAAGTACAACCAACTCATGAAAGATTTCCCTCTGAACGAGTTGCTCTCTGCGACGGACCTGGATAAAGTTCAAGAGAGCTTACATCTAATCTTCGGACATATCAATCGCAAAATCAAATTATCCCCGTACCCCATCCGACGCGCGTTACCACTCGTAGAAGCCATCTCGCGGGACTTTAACGACCAGCTCCTGCGTATCTTGACTTCGCACAGATTGCCGTACACGCCGTACGACACCTTCGAACGACTCCTCGCGCAGACGATGAATATATTCAAAACCTGGGGGGACTTGGTTAAAGTGTTCACGGACGTCGCGCGTGATGTCATGCGGCGCCGGTCGGAGAAGTTTATACCGATTAAGATTGCGCCTGCCCATTCGAAGCTACAGGAGCGGTGTCGGTATTTGAGGGATTGGAGGAAGCAGCACGAGCAGTTGGCAGTGATGACTGGGCCGACGAGGGGACTTGGGGGGACGGTTGTGGGGAGCGCGGGAGGTGTGGGGGTTGGAGGGATGGATATGGAGGAGGAAGTTAAGGAGGCGTATGAGGTTGTGAAGAGGATTGATGTCTTGGATGTTTCGGTTGGTGAGTAGTCTGTTGTGAGTGATTTCTTGAGTTTGGGTTATTGATGGTTATGTGGCGTAGAGGGCACGGAGATCTGGGTAACGGCGGAGAACGCATATAATGAACGTGTGTCGAGGGTTGAGAATCAGATTATTGCAAGGTTGAGGGACCGGTTGGGGACGGCCAGGAACGCGAACGAGATGTTCAGGGTGTTTTCGAAGTTTAACGCGTTGTTTGTGAGGCCAAAGGTGTGTTTTTTTGCTTCCATATATTATTTGGGTCATGGACCCATATCCTTTCTAGATCCGTGGTGCTATTCAAGAGTACCAAACACAGCTCATCGACTCGGTCAAAGAAGATATCCAACACCTCCATCACAAGGTCTGCCCATCCCCTTCTCCACCCTTTCTTCCCTAATCTCACATCATGCGCATGCACTATACGTAGTTTAAAACCCAATACCGCGCCTCCGAAGCGTACCACATGTCCCAAATGCGCGACCTTCCACCCATCGCTGGCGCTATAAACTGGGCCAAACAAATTGACAGACAACTCCACACGTACATGAAACGCGTCGAAGACGTCCTAGGTAAAGGTTGGGAGCTCTATGCCGAGGGTCAGAAACTCCAGCAGGAGTCACTTGCGTTTCGGAAAAAGTTGGATACGAAGTTGGTTTTTGATGCATGGATGCAAGATATTAACAGACGGAATATGGGTGTGGATGGGCGATTGTTTGAGATTGTGAGGATTCGAAATGCTGCGGGAGCGGGGAGCGGGAGCGGGATTGGGGTTGGGTTCGGTGCCGGGTCTGGCGTAGGCATGGGTGCGGGAGGTGCGGGAGGGTGGCAGCTCCAGCTTGCAGTGAATTTCGACCCACAGATCATCACGCTTTTCAAGGAGGTCCGGAATTTATTGTGGTTGGGTTTCCAGGTCCCACATGCTGTGACGAACATGGCAAAAGATGCGAAGAGAGTGTATCCGCATGCTGTGAGCTTGATGGAGACTGTGAGGACGTATGGACAGACATTAGATTTGGTCGAGAGAAATCGGGGGATTGAGTGGCTAGTCGCGGAGTATAGGAATGATGCACAGAGGATGATAAGTAAAGGTACGTGGTGAAGCATGTGTTGGTTGTAAGGAGGTGTTGACACTAGACCGATGTAGGGATGAACATTCGATGGGATTATTTCGTGAATCAGTATGATGCTAGTCGGTATGTCCCGAGCGCCGACGCGAGGGATAATCGACATATTCAGTTCGTGAGGGAGTTTGCGGGTGTCGTGTCAGTTTTGCAGGTGCGTTTTTTTGTCGGGTTCGACATATTGGTATTGCTGACACTGGTGTGGTTACAGGATAAGACGAACAATGTCATCGACCTATATAAAGACATCTTGCGGAACGTCGAAGACCTCGCGACATGCTCGTATACCACTGAAGCATTCTCAGACTTGCTAGGAAAGATCCAAGCCGCCGTGCGTTCCTGTCATACTAGAATCACAAAGTAGATCGCTCACCCAGGAATGCAGATTGATAAACTCAACCTGGAAGGCTATGCGAACCTCGAAAACTGGGTCGCGGAGCTAGACAAACGGATAGAAGGTATCCTGCTCCAACGACTTGTGGCGATCATTCAAGTGTGGTGTGTTGAGTTTGACAGGAGTGATGAAGGCGATGTGAGGAGGGGTGATACCGTTCCGCCGATGCGGGATGCTGGGGCGAAACGGAGAGGTGGGAAGGGGGTAAAAGAGGAGAAGGTGCGTAAGAGTTTCTCCTGAGTAAAGCGTGATTGATGATGTGGGTTTTGGTAGTTCATGGAAGCGCATATGGTCGTCAAACCGATCGTGCATGAAATTCGGATCCAGAATCAGGTTATTTTCCTTGATCCTCCTATTGAGTATGCGAGGGCTACGTGGATTAAGCAACTGCATGATTGGCTTGGTAAGTTGACCTTATCTTGTTTGTTATTTGCATTGATTGTGCTGCGTGTAGGTGTTGTGTGCCGGCTGAGGAGAATTCAGAGTTCGCGATATGAGATCGGATTGCAGATGCAGAAAGCGTCCGCTGTCGAACTGACCTATGTTTCTCTTGTACGTTCCCCCATTCTTCCTCGTCGAACAGTAGTTGATGGATACGGCCAACAGCTCACACGTTTCACCGACAATACAATCGAAAAGCCCTTCCAACTGATCGAGGCCAAAGTCCAACAACTCAAAGACTATGTCGCCAAATGGCTGCAATTCCAATCACTCTGGGATCTTGAAGCCGAATACGTGTTTAACAGACTCGGCGACTCGCTCCTGCACTGGCAACAACTCCTTATCGAGATCAAAAAAGCCCGCTCGACGTTCGATACCTCTGAGACGTCGAAATCGTTTGGCGTGTGCGTGATCGATTATGACCAGGTGCAGAGTCGTGTGAACGCGAAATATGATGCATGGCAAAGGGATATTCTGAGCCGGTTTGGTGTCAAGTTGGGAAATGCGATGAAGGAAATGCATGCGGCGATCCTGAAGGCGAGGAATGACCTTGAGCATCAAAGTATCGAGGGGTTGGTGGGTGCGCCTAGGAGGTTCTGAGGTTGTTGATGGTTTGTCATGCGTGGATACATACCCGTGTTCGTTCTTTTAGATTTTGGATTCGTCGCTCATTTTTTGGCTTTATGTGTATATCCTTTAGTACCTCTTTATTTTTGCCTTTACCACTATGCAATCACTCTTTTATTTGCTCCCGTTCCAATGGTATACCCCCACCGCAAATGCTTTGTTGTAGTAGACACATCCAGATGTTAGACAAGGAAGGCTCAAATCACAACACTAAAAGAACTTTTTATGATACATTCCTGCGTTGCGGGCTTGGTGTCCGTAAGCCCATCCAACAACGACACAAGCATAATGTTGGTGTGATCTTGTATAATGCAACGAGTTGGCCATACAAAGCGGCCCATAGTGGGAGTTGATTACCGCTCCCGGATCAAGTGCATAGGTCAACTTCGGGGGGCACAAATATTCCAGAAGACACCCAGGATCTCAGTAACAAAGGAGCTATAGGACTATCCCTGAGGGTCTTAAATAATCCAAATAAGCAATAGTGCTAGAAGACCTAACACAGCTGGGCCGGGTATACCACAACAAGCTCCCCTGATCGACTTCTTCAGAGTATGGTACAGTCTAAAAGCCAGAAATCGGCGAAGCCAGCCCCATGGGAGGGATCATCGTCTAATTTTTATCTGATTATCTAACGATACATGGAAGTACCGAAGCAAGCTCAAGACCAATTCCTTAAGCTAAGACAGCAAGCTCCTCCATGGCGTGCTACACGCCACTTGGTCAGCAAGATTGCGCCTTCCATTCGTACCCCGCCAGCCACAACCATTCACCCCGGAACATCTGCCCGCACTTCTTCGGTATACCCAACACATTGCTCCGACGAGCAACAGCTTCCCCAAGTCTTTGGTGCCGGCTTTCTGACGATCACAATCCCTGGGTTTATCTGCGCACCCGGCCGCGCTTCTCTGTCGCGAGTCTTAGCCCAAACATCTGAACGGGGATCGATCCGCTTCTTCTTGATATCCCTAAATAACGAGCCCAATGAGTCCTTAGCGGTCTTTCCAAGAAACCAAACCCACCTCGCCAACATCGTAAAAGCAGCCGTGACACCATCGCTGTATTTCGCCGACGTCTCGCAGAACAACGCACCAATCTCTTCAGCCAACTTTCGCCCTTGCTCAGTGCTTACAGCTCTGTCAGAGGCATCGGTCTTGTTCCCAACAAGGAGCTTTGGTACGCGTTCCGAGTCTCCGAGGCCCGCCTCTTCAAGTTCATCCACCCACTTGCGAATGCCTGGAGTTCAATGGATCAGCACTCAGTGCTACAGGCGATAACGAGAGCCTACCCTGAAATGAAGGGTAATCCGAAACATCATACACAAGTAGCACCCCCTCGCTACCCCGATAATAAGCTTTTGTGATTGACTTGAATCTGTCCTGACCAGCAGTGTCCCACTAACAAATAACCTCTACATCAACACGGACTCATCATCTCGCCAAGATAATACGTAACGCACTATAAGCAGACGGACTCGAACACCGTCAACATCCACAATACGAAACTTGAAATCTACTCCGACCGTGCTAATGAATGAGGGACTCCATTCATCGTTACAAAATCGAATTGTGAGTGATGATTTCCCAACACCTATGTCATAACGGGTTCATGGCCGTAAAAGGGTGCATTTGATATATATAGGGACGGACCTGAATTTCCGATGCAAACAACCTGAATTTAAAGTTAGCTGGTTAAAAATGCACAGAATATACCACTTAGCATACTTTCGCTTGATGGTCAAATCTTGTTGGCCGGTCCATGGTACTGTTGGGGATCTAGGAAATACGCAGGTGTTGTCCAGCGCGTCCTGTTAAATATCCATTGACAAGCATCAGGAATCAGGAACATTCATGCGCAGCACAGGTTTAGGCGTCAGTTGGAAACAACTGCGGTTGCAAAAGAACCGCAGATCAAAATTGCGGAGTCTTCGGTTGTCATGTCATTTAGATGATTGCTAACTGTGACCGCTCAACAAGAATCCGTGACTCACATGTACAGGGCATGGTCAAGAATATCGTCGTACGATGAATAAGGCGTAAATGTCATCAACCTCGTGTATTACTACAAGCGGGGAACCTGAGCGAATGTAAGACATCAAGAAGTAATTAAGATGCAACTGAACCAAGTCACGGAGCAAAGCAGAAGAGCATTTGTTCAGCGGGGGTAATATGGACCGATTGCCAAGTAGTGGGATACAACAAGGGTGTATACAAGATGTACAGCGTCGAATGCGAGAGCGGGAGTGCGTGTTTATGAGCAGCAAGTCGACGATGTTTGGGTCGCTGGTTGATTCACGCGAACAGAGCCATCAACAGGGGTACCTTGTGTGGGGCCCGCAGCATCAGCTTGCGAGTCGATAAGTCGGGTCTTGATATCCCTAGGAATAGCGCGACATTAGTCCGGTGAGGCCCGAGCGATTGCTGGTGAACGTACCTTGCCAATGTAAAGAAAGCCTCTTCCACGCCCTCGTTGATCTTCGCTGATGTCTCCATAAAGCGGACGCCGAGCTCGTCCGCGAGCTCACGACCCAGCTCTTCCGTGACCGCCCTCTTGTCTGTCCAATCTGACTTGTTTCCAATGAGAATCTTGTTGACGCCCTCAGAAGCGTGCTGTTCAATGTTCGCGTGCCAAGTTCGGATGTCTGGTGGGTCATCGTTATGAGGATATGCAACACAAGGAAACAAGTTCCGACTGACTGTTAAAGGAACGTTCGTCTGTGACATCGTAAACCAAAAGAATGCCCATTGCACCACGATAGTAAGCAGTTGTAATTGTCCTGAAGCGCTCCTGGCCCGCAGTATCCCACTGGATAGAGAAAGTGAGCGCCCTGGTAGTGGAGGAGAACTACGGAGACGCACGATCTGTAGCTTAATACGTTTGCCATCTAGTTCAATGGTACGAATCTTGAAATCGATGCCAATGGTGGTAATGAACGAAGGAGTCCATGCATCGTCGCAGAAACGAAGGAGGAGGCAGGACTTGCCGACACCTGGTTGCTGGCTCAGAAACAGCGTGACATAAGTATTGAAAGCGCCGTACCAGAATCGCCGATTAGCAGGAGCTGTAAGCTATGTGGTTAGTACTGATTAGTATTGATATACAGAGTATATAGCTCGCCTTGATGAGAAAGTCGTAGTGGGGCGGGGGCATGTTGTGGTGAAAAGCAGGAAGCAAATGTATTACTGTCTGACCTTCACTAAGCACGTGGCTTGTCACTATATACGGGTACGGCCAGCATCATTCCTTCTCGGACTCATTATGATCCTACGCCTGGCTACTCAAACTCTTTCTTTGTCGCCTATGTAGTAGATACACCATTATTCCAAACATCGTCGTTCCCACCAACGCAAACATTCCAGAAAACACTGCAGGTTTCCACCACACAAAGTTAGCGCCTAGTAACGCGCCCTGTACGGGTGGACCTATTGATACCAAAATTATATGAGTTCTGGGCTTCTGATTGACGCAGATACATACCCGCTAGTGCCCCAACACCTGACAACCAAAGTCAATAATGGGATAAATACTATGGTCATGGCCTACTCACCACACAACGCAAAAGCAATTCCCATCCGCAGTCTGGTATGCATGAGAACAGTTCGTTAGCGGGGGCGATGAAAAACAGTAGTTATTTACCCTAGTTCTTCAATATTATCCGACAAGACAGCAATAAGTGGCGCCATTAACGCTATAACTATATCCGCGATAAATCGGCTGGTGAGAAGCCTGAGAATGATAATACTTACACGCCCCGAAACTAAAACCATAAATCACTCCAAATACCACGAAGCCAGCTACGTTGGTCACACCCGTCAAAGCGATAATCAAGATCCCACATATCCCGGTCCAGACCACGATTAAATTGACAACGCTGACGTATTTTACCAAGAAGCCGGGAGAGAGACGGCCAATGAGACTGGACCCATTTACGATAACAAGCTAGTGAAAGAATGAACTTGTGTGTCCGTTAGAGATATTAGGAAGACTCACACTATAAAAAGCGAAGTTCGCGTCTAGCGTGTGTTTCACCGCGTCCAGCTGGATAAAATACAAGGGGAAGTAAAACCCTATCGGGAATACCATCAGGCTTCGAAGCGTCAGTACATCTGTGGTATTCTCCTCAGCGCCATGCATCTTACCCCAGGCTAGCAAAGACAAAAGGACCGTCTTTAGAGAACTTTTTGACACTCTTCCATAAATCTGGTGCCGTCGCAGGAGGGGGA
>MU151768.1:0-11739 GCA_015584085.1 Macrolepiota fuliginosa MF-IS2
TGGACAGGCGAATACATTTATTGTTTTCATGTACGAAGTTTGTTGTGCTATTCGATACCCGCATATAGTACTATACAGTCATGACAACTAAGCCTCCCCTGTCGACCTGAACGCATTGTAATTGGGTCCCTGAGAATGGGCAGACCTCAGTCCAACATGTCTTATGATTCTGGAAGGGGGCGGCACCCACCTAATCCGAAGGGCCTATTGCTGGTTTACTGATCTTCTTCTTCCGCGCTACCTTCTTTATAGGACCATACCAGTCTTCGAGCTCCTCCACCCTCGAGGCGCCGGTAGAAGGACCAGAGGGTGAGTTTACTCCATTAGCAGGGGCCTCAACCCCCCCGCTCCCAACCCTCCAAGTTCCAAGCCCCCAACCCCCAAGCTCCTCGGGCCCAAAACTACCTCCCCGGGGTGGCGGCGGGAAGTCCTTGGGCCCGGGTTCCGAATCAGGGAAACATGGACCAGGAGTGGGTGGGACAGGAGGGCTGATGGTTCCCCGTTCCAGCGTGTCATTACCCAACGCACTCCACGCGGTTTCGACACACTCCCCACGCAACCTTCTCATAGTGAAGGTCAACACCCGAAAGCAGTGCGGCTTCGTACCCATGACCACCAACTGTAGCATCTCGTCGAGCTCCCGCGCAACCTCGTATGTGAAATTGTCCACCAGAAATTCAACTTCCAGCTCTATGATCTCTTGGTATCTGGGGGAGACATCAACAAGAATAATTTCAAGGGTCTTGAACATTCGACTAACTTGGATGTGAAGCTGGAGAACAGCTCCGTGACAACATTGACTTTGGTAAGATTCTTCCTAATCCCTTCCTTTGCGAGTGATTTCAACTCAGGGATATCGGCCTGAAAATACGGCAATGTCAGACAATCACAGCCCAAGATCTGAACGCCGGTACGAACGTAGTCCGCAAATCGATACATCGACTTTGGGGAACAACCAGCGATATCCGAACCCGGCGGGGTGAACTTGGAGGGCTTCGAAAGCCTTGTTATTCCTCGCTGCGACTTAAACTCGTTGAACTGGATATCGTTCAGATACGTGTAAAAGATGAAGGCCTTCCATCTATACCGCCGAAAGCAGTTAAATCACTACGAGCTTGACGGAGAGCGACCATGAACTCACGTCATATACGCTGTACCGTTGATTGCGAATGCCCGTCCATCTTGCGGACCCGCAGGCGACTCGGATGCTTCAGTATTCTCGGCAGAGTCCCCACTGCCGATATAATACGGACGTTGAGTATATGCAAGACAAAGAGTAAAGAAGTTTGGTACGACGCATACCTGTCATGAGCCGATGGTGCTTCAGGTGCCTTTCCCTTACCCTTCATGTCCAACTCTTCATCGTCGTCATAATCCTCGAGGTCACTATCCGAATCGTACTCAAATGCATCTGGGTCCAATTTGGCAAGCTCCTCTGGAACGTCCTTACGCAAATCACATTGCGTGCCGCCCGCAAACCCGGCTCCAGGTGTGAGCACTAGATGGAAGATAGAGGGTTCAGAGATTGCACTGCAAAATCACTGGCGCAACTCACAATCACGAAGATAACTACTGCCGTCAGTTAGCAGCACTGACTTGGCGAACACTGCTTTTGGGAGAGCTGGTCTACCTTGCACTCTAGCAGAGAACAGGTAGAACTTCGCATCAACAAAAGTGGGCCCGTCAAGTGAGTGGTGCAAGGCCATTCTCGTGTTGACGGACGGGGTGGTGGGCAGGCATAAATCATCAGAGGGATTGATTGTTAGAGTAATCTCAATATGCGTTTGTCCTTGATATCGCGGAGGTTCCATGTATGTCCCAAGCGCTGCGCTCGATTGAACAGAGATCCCGGTGAACTCTTTTTCGTGTACTGATTTCGATTTATCCATCGGGTAGGAGACCTTCACATTGACTTTGACCCCACCCAAAGGCCCCGAAGAGCACAGATGGGGCAGGAAGGTCAAACCTACCTGTCCCACGAGCTCTTGTGTGCGAGGCATTAAGCTCGATGTTTGGTAGATGAAGCACTCCTGAAGTTGGAAGCGCCAGCCCAAACCGCAGCTGGGAGATTCGTAGGTTGCCTCGAAGCGACTATTGGTGGGTTCAGACTTGGGGTATGTCAGGTAGCTTGTGATTTGGGGTGGGCTGGCATTCCATTTGTCCTGGCGGACTCGCTCGGCGAGGAGTTGTGGCTGGGGAGGCTTTTTGAGAGGCCCCTGTCGTCCTTTTGGATGGGAAGTCTGGCCAGGGGGCACCGGTGTCGCTGGCAGAGGACTTGGACCACGACTCGGAATATCAATTGGCACAGCGGGGGAAGCCATGTCACAAATGCGTAGTAGTATTTTAAGGGGAGAGGGCAGGGGTTTTATATATCAATGCCAGGGGCGTGATCCCTCAAACGGCACTGTCATGTCACGATGATAGGCATATGACCCAGCACGAAGGTTCTTCGAGTTCTGTCCAATGTCCATCCGCAGCAGCTATATATATATCACGGTAGAGTCATATGATTTATATCAGCCTCACCGAAAACCCAATATCTGTCTGGCTGTATGCCTCAGCTGTACTGCTACGGAACTCGTGGGATGATCATGGGCGATGCTCATACATATGACTATGTACCCACACTAGTCCTGGAAGGAGCTATGATAGTAAAGCTGAATTGATACTTTTGGCGGTTAACGTCCTTCGTAGAATAAATAGAAGTAGTAGAAGCACACTCAGCTGATCGAGGGGCCGCAGCAAGCTGCCTTTCAATAAATGGATCCGCAGCAACACCCGAGCTCGTTCTCAAGGCACTCGCTTTCCTCAGATGTTCTGGCCTAGGTAGATCCTCCCTCCTTCTCCTCGCCTCCCGATGGAACTAGAACTAGAACTTCTTTGTTCACTACTATTCTCCTACTTGCTTGACGCACGCCCGTACCTCATCCAGGCGGTAGGTTTATCACCCTGAGCAGCTCGGTACACCAATTTTAACGCGCATTTCGACCCCGCCCCCGGAAGTAGCTAAGAGCGCCAGACGAATAAGATGCCTAAAGACGACACACAGCTACTCCGATGCTGTTTCGTTTTTGTCTGAATTCCGGAGTGTATGGGCCAGTATCTCTGACTTAATGGGGACCTGTCCACTCCTCTCCCCTGCTTTATCTTTTGGCATCAGTATTATACCTTCTTTTCCACCAGAACTACCAACCCCACAAATTCTTCACCCTTGTCTGCAACAGCAGTAATAACAAAGGTAAGGAAATTAGCATGATGAGCCCAAGGACGATGCCGAATCCTGGGTGCTCCCGTTGCTGCGAGAAGACAGCAAGTTTCTTCTACTCCAACATAGTCGTGGTAAGGCTAGAATATCACTGCATTTTACGATCTCCACGACATCGATAGTGATGAGTGCTATTGGTGAAGTACTATCAGAACGTTCTGGTATCTCTAATCCCCATGGATAACCGTGCAGTGACCTGCAGTGATGAGATCTTTGATTACTGGACACGACAGATCATAGTCACTTCCGGAAGGCGCTGGATCCAACTTCCAACTGGCCTTCCCCTATGGAGTCTCCTTTTTCCTGGTTTTTAGGAGCAAGCCCCACCGCCCCCCACAGACCGGAGGATGGCTTTGCCTTACGCACATTCTTCTTTTTTACGTTTACAGGCAGCCCCCACTCAGCCTCTGCACTAGCAGCATCGTCAGGAGGCGTTAACGACTCAGAGGTATCCGAGGGCGGCATGCTGGTCGTGGAACTGAACGCAAATCCGAAAGCTGGTATTAAATTTTTCGGGGCTGGGCTGAGAACGGTGGGCACCGGAACCGGATCACTAGCCAGGGGCTTGAACTTGCCACCGCCACCCGAATCCTGGGGCTTGTTAGGTGTTAGAGTGAACGATGAAGCCATTGGGGAAGCCGGTTGTTGAGGTGTTCCGGGCACCGGAGTATCGCTGCCCAACGCACTCCACGCAATTTTTGTGCTTTCCCCACGCAACCTTCTCATAGCAAAGGCCAGTACCCGAAAGCAGTGCGGTTTTGTGCCCATGACCACCAACTGTAGTGTCTCATCGAGCTCACGCGCAACGTCGTGTGTGAAGTTGTCCACCAGAAAATCAACTTCCAAGTCGATGATTTCCTGATACCTGGGGAAGACGTATCGTTGAAAACGATCCCAGAGGTACCGAACATTCGACTTACTTGGATGTGAAACTGGAGAAAAGCTCCGTAACGATATTAGCCCTAGAAAGGTTCTTCCTGATTCCTTCTCTCGCGAGCGACTTCAAATGAGATAGATCGGCCTGAATGTATAAAGACGTCAGATAGAAGAAACCTGCTAAAGTCAATGCGAACGTAGTCTGCAAACCGGTACATCGACTTGGGTGAGCAACTAACGATATCTGAGTCCGCGGGAGGAGTCCGCGACTTCAAAGGATCTGTTGTACTCCGTTGCGACTTGAGGCTGTTGAACCGAATATCATTCGTGTACGTGTAAAACATGAAGGATTTCCACCTGTGTCATAGAACACAGTCTGATTGTTACCAGATTAACTAGAGCTGACCGCTGAACTCACGTTGTGTATGCGGTGCCATTTATTGCGAATGCCCGTCCATCACATAGACCTGTAGATAATGGACCAGGATCCTCTACCGAGTTCCTACTATCGCCATAGCATGAACATAGGTATATCTAGAAGAAATGAGCTCTGGCGATACGTACATATCATGAAGCGAAGGAGCTTCGGGTGCCTTTCCTTTTCCTTTGGTATCCAACATTTCCTCGTCATCCTCAAGATCACTATCTGAGTCGTATTCGAACGCGTCTGGGTCCAGTTTGGCTACCTCTTCTGGGACATTTTGACGGAGATCACATGGTGTGCCGTTCGTGAAACCGGTTCCAGGTGTGAGTACTAGATGGAAGTTTGAGAACCGAGAGATCGCATCACAGAATGGTAACTCACAATCATGTAAATAGCTACTACTATTAGTCAATAGCATTGATTTAGCAAACACTATTTTTGGGAGGGCCGGTCGACCTTGCACTTTGGTAGAGAATAGGTAGAATTTCGTATCAACAAAAGTGGGCCCGTCGAGTGAGTGGCGCAAGGCTATTCTTGTGTTGATGGACGGTGTCGTGGGTAGAGAAAGACCGTCGGAAGGGTTGAATGTCAAGGTGATTTCGACTTGTGTCTGGCCCTTGTATCGCAGAGGTTCGGTGTATATCCCAAGTTCGCTGTCCTTTATGACTGAGACATCAACGAACTCTCTTTCATGTACCGATTTTGCCTCGTCCATTGGGTAGGAGACCTTCACCCTGACCTTGACATTACTGAAAGGCATTGAAGAGCACCTCTGGGGTTGGAAAGTCACTTCCAGCTGCCCCACGAGCTCTTGAACGCGAGGCATCGAGCTCGACCTCTGGTAATGGAAGGTATCAATGAATTGGAAACGCCAGCCAAAACCGCAAATGGGAGACGCATAGATTGCCGAATTATGGTCACCAGAGGGCTCGAATCTAGGGTATGTGAGGTAGCTTGTAACCTGAGGTGGATTGGCATTCCATTTGTCTTCGCGAATTCGTTCGACGCCCTTTGGGGGAGGAGGGGATACAGACATATTGTGGTGTGTAGTATACTCCCAAGCCGGTTGAGATTATATGGACAGTACTTGTTAGAATATCAAACTGTGGCCTGTCCTGTACGCGTGGCCACAAAGTCTGAGTTTCAAATATATTTTATTGTTCTCTACACTGAGCTGGTAAATAAATAAGGCTGGTGTTTTATTACAATATTATTTTGAACCCTTTACCATATATAGTATGATATACCATATATGGGGCGAGAATTTTTATCAATGTTCAATAAGGACTCAATATAACATGTGTATTATTTGTTCTCCAGCCCAGTGTCTAGGTATAAAAACATGTAGCCTACATTATGAATTCAACATCACAGCATACATGTAGGGGCATTAGGTGTGTTTTCTTCACTCTCCTGATACTCCTCATCCTCTCTGCCAGTAATCTGACCACTATCACCCTCACTTACCTCATGACCCATTTCCTTATGGATGGCATCCATTTTGGAGTCATTTGATGAGTTATAGTATTCATCATCCAGAAAGAAGTCAGTTGGAGTTCTATGCTCCAAAGGGTTATATGGCAGCATGCTACAGTCATTTATCATGGCTACCATTGAGTTGCAATGAGCTGGTGATGTATTACCATCAAGACAAACAATTTTCTCATTTTTCTGAATTTTTGTGTATTTTGATCATTTTTGAGTATTACTGTATAAACCCCATGTACTTTACTATGAATCTACAGTTCTCTCTCTACTTTGTAGTGCTTCAAGCACAACCAACTCTAATAAGCTCAGTAAGTCTCCTACTGCTTTATGTACACTATGTGCTAGGCATGTTCTGCTTTCAACAGGTTATGGGCCCTGGTTATGCCTGTACACAATGCAATAATTACCAATGTGTGAGCAGTGCTTCTTCAGCACACTTGAACTCAGTGCCCCACACAGTGAAGGGTAGACCAAATAGCCTTGTTGGAACAGTTGGTTTGTGTGTCCCTGCACTCAGACAACATTCCTTCACTGCATCCCATATTTGTCCCCAATGCCATACAACAGCTAGACTGGGATCTATAGCTTCATTGAACAGAGTGTCAAATTGCCTTTGTGCAACTTATACTTACTGGCCAATGTTCTTAGACCTCAATACTCTTCAAATCCACTATCATGTCTTCAGCCACCATCCTTCTCACCACCATCCCTGCTCTTCATGGCACCTCTGACTATGATGACTGGCAATTCCAGATGTTAAACATCTTTGACATGTGGACCATCACCTCTGCCACTGGTGCCACCTGGACCTTTGGCTCCTTTGTTACAGGAGCAAGGACCCTTCCCCCCATTGCAAATGCCCAGGCCATCACAGCCCAGGAGCATGCTGATTGGGTGGAATGGAGAGCCAATGATGGGATTGCCCTTGCAGTGATCAACACCAAACTGGATAAAACACTCCAGTGCCATGGCTATGCCATGTCAGCAGAAGCCTGGAATCATTTTGCCACTCACTTCAGCACTTTCAGGTTGCTGGAGGCCACCTCCCACATTCAATTCATCCAGAACTTTATGTTCTCCACCATGTGTGACCCCTCTGAGGAGATTGTGGAATGGATGAGCTGTATGATGGCTCTGGAGAATCAGGCCCTGTAGATCTTTGGTCCCCTTCAAGCCATGATGATCTTGATGTGAATCCCTGATGCCTGGATCACAATGAGGCAAACATTGCTTCTCCAGTATGGTACCAATGTTTCCACTCTCACTGTCACCATCATCACCACTGCTGTCCACACTGCTTTCCAGGACACCCTTTCCTCCACCCATGCTGCTCACTTCTCTGGTGTCCACTCCCATGGATGCAACCCCAACTGGAAGAACCAGAAGGGGGGTAATCAGCAGGGGTGCCCCTAGAACCAGAACCAGCAGCCATGTAACCAACCACTATTGTGCATGTAAGGGTAGGGTGTAGAAATATAATAAAATATCACAAAAATGCATAATGGTCTAGGGACACATTACTCAATACAGTGGCTCACTATGTAAGTGCATGGGGAGAATAATCAAGTAAGTAAAAAGGGTAGTTGGGGATTGGGGGTGGTAATGAGGAATGCTATTAAGGAATGCTCAATAGAGGGCAAATGTGAATGGTTGGCCTATTGAGGAGGCACTCAGTATGATTTCTTGTAAACAGACTTTGATTCTAAATGGCTGCTAAGCCACTATAGATACCAACAAAAAGGAGTCACTAGGATTGTATCACACAGGTAGCTAGCCTTGTGAGGTCTTCCCCTACTGATTCTGAATGTGTGGACCAACTGGTACCCTCTTGATACTCAGATGTGATGCACACACTGATTAGTCTTTCTCAGACTAAGCTCACTAGTTGCAATCTATAGGAATCATTGTCTATTTTCTGATACTTTCTACTGAGGTCTCTAAGACTGTTCCTTAAATTGCCTTAAACTCAAATATCACTTTAATTGTGTAGTTAATGATCCTAATGACAAAAGCTCAGCAGGAATTCCTTGTCTACACTCTTACCATCAAGGGGTATTTATATTGTTGAGAGATAGAGAGAGATTACAAAGAAGTGCTAATGGGGAATGCTATTTTACATTTTGTCAGCCTGTGGTTGTGGCTAATCTATTGAACCAGACCAATCAGAGAGTGTGCTGAGTGTTTCCCAATGGTTTCATGTGGCTCACTAGCAGGTACTATTGAGCCATCTGTTGGTTTCTAGGTATTGAGCAGAATAACATCATTAGCCACTTTCTCAGAAGTTTATTCTTATGGGTCCTTGTGAGGCTCATTCCTGTGCCTTCCAGGTACACTTCTCCTAAGCCATGCTCATGCAACAGCTACCTGTTTATTGGCCTATTGAGAGTGCCATCATACATGCTCATTCCTGGGCTTAGGAATATTATATCTTTTTGCTGATAATCCCAAAGCACATGCTTGGTTTGGCCCACTTTTCTGGTTACAAAGGTTGCAAGGTCAGACCATACATGTTCCACATAATTATTCTGCACCACTAGCTAAGTGTGCACACTCACCAGCCCAGTTGATTGAGATCTAGTAATGACTGTATCAATGTTCACCATATTTGGGTGATCAGGCCATGATTGTTAGATCTCAGAGTCATTCCTAATGAGGATATTCTGATCTCTTTGATTGTTGACTTGGCAAACATAGCTACTGAGGCGCTGCTCTCAAGTATAGTTTGTAGTTAGCAGAATATTCATTACAACTAATGGTAGTGTGAATCCTCAATACTATACAGTTTTCCAATAAGGGGTACCAATGATTAACTACATCTATTGAGCATCCTCGCAAGGCTCAGTAGCATCTCTAGTAAGGGTTCTTCAATACTTGTGAGCCATATAACTACTGATATTTGTAGTCCTTATACTAGTTTCACAGCTATTGACCATGTTGGCTATAATACTGCAGCAGCAGGGTCAGGGTCAGGGGCAATGTCAGCCCCAGCAGAACCAAAATCTGCCCAACTTGGGTAAAGAAAAGAAGAAGGCCCAGATTGCAAATCTGGCAGGATCTTCAGACAATTTCATCCAACCTGGCTCCTTGGGCATTGCTGCTATTGCTGCTTCTGCCCAAATAGACACCAGGGCATCTGCATCCTCATCCACATTTGCCATGGCCTGTCCCACTCTTGCCCCTCATCCTCATCTGGTCCTTCCCTTCTGCAGTGCATGTCCACCACAGAAGCCACATCTGTTCCCCCTCATGTTGCATCCTTTGCTGTCACAGCCATGCTGCAACCACCTGATTTGGACCCAACTCATTTCCTTTTGATGACTCATCCTTGCTTCTCCAATTCACCCAACTCTGTTTCTCTTTTGTTTCTGCTAAGTTCCTTTCTCTGTACTTTCTCCTGTATTTCTCCTATTGTGATATTTCCCTGATTGGACTTTGTCTGTTGCTTAGGTTACTTCTGCTCATCATTCTTATATTCTGTCCCTGTTCTATGTAACCTTTCTATGTTCTACTTAGTACTGACTGTTCTCTGATTCACCTGCTTATCTTTTATATTTCCAATTACTTGTATTTCCTTTTCTGTCACCTCCAATTCTCTGTAGTATTTAAGCTTGTATTTACTCTGCTGTATTCTTTAGTCAGAAAATCAACTTAGCCACTGCACTCTCTTTTCCTCCTATCTCTGTCCACCTCATCATTCTGCCTTCTCTCTGAAATCTGGGACTCAACAGTAGGAGGGCACAACACATAAGTTGAAGCCAAGTTCTTTTGTCCAACATCAACTGACCACCCAACTTATTGTCACTCTGTCTTTGACCCTGATTGCCCAATGTCTCTGACTCCCATACACCAGAGCTTGACATTCACAGCCACTGAGGACCCCTGGGTGTTGCTGCCAAATAGGCACCTCAGGGGACAGACTGCCCTCCAGAAGACTTAACATCACACTCATAAGATGTACAAGAAGTGCCTGAGCAGCAAATTCCCCCACTCCACAAGTCCTTTGCCTGATGAAGGCAAGGCCTGCTCACAATTCTATGTAGTGGATGCAGAGTTCTCATGCTGCCCAGCCTCACCCAATGTGACCCCTATGCACATGGATGATGATGACATTGTTTCTCTAGGAGATGAAGATACTGATTATAAAGAGGACTTCATCTTGTATGTGTTTACTTCTCATCTATGGATCTGCACTAATGACTGTGATCAGTCCCTCTCAAGACATGTTAATAGTGCACAATTAGCCTGCACTCACCAGTTGAAGGACTTTGTATCTACCAGTCATCTGCCTGTGTCCATGTATGATCCATGCCCCTATGGGGCTAAATATGATGTTGTTCCATC
Source organism: Macrolepiota fuliginosa MF-IS2 (assembly GCA_015584085.1). Classification (NCBI taxonomy): domain Eukaryota; kingdom Fungi; phylum Basidiomycota; class Agaricomycetes; order Agaricales; family Agaricaceae; genus Macrolepiota; species Macrolepiota fuliginosa. The sequence continues at coordinate 10,395 of MU151768.1, forward strand.
CACATTTCCTGCTTATGAGAACCCATATGAGAAGTGTGAAAATCCCACTTGCTTAACTTGCAAGGGATTGGGACTCAGTGTTCCAGCAATCTGGCTTCTTGATTCTGGTACTTTGATTCATTGCACCCCTCATTTGGAAGACTTTGTCTCCTTTAAGGAACAAGATTATGGATACCTTAATACAGCATCCAGCCCTCTAAAAATAACAGGCAGAGGCATAGTGATTCTGAAATATCACATCTTGGGAAAAGAGAAGATCACCCATTTATGGCTGGTCTTCCACATAGCTGGAATTGGTGCACAACTTCTTTCTCATGGAAGTCTTCTTCACACTGGCCTTACAGCTCAGTCTAACTCAAAAGGGACTACCCTCTACATGCCATATGGGAATGGATGGATGCACACAACACCCTGCACTGCAAATGATCTGATTCTGATTATACATCCATGTATATTAATAACCACTATTATGGCTGACATAGTCAATAGCTGTGAAACCAGTACAGGGACTACAAATATCAGTAGTTATATGGCTCACAAGTATCAAAAAACCCTCACTAGACATGCTACTGAGCCTTGCAAGGATGTTTAATAGATATAGTTAGTCATTGGTACCCCTTACCAGAAAACTGTATGGTATTGAGGATTCACATTACTATTAGTTAGTGACAAATATTCTGCTAACTACAAGCTATAATTGAAAGCAGCACCTCATTAGCTATGTTCACTGAATCAATGATCAAAGAGATCAGTACATCCTCATTAGGAATAACCCTGAGATCTAATGATCGCAGTCCAATCACCCAAATGCAGTGAATATTAATGAAGTCATTACTAGATCTCGATAGACCAGGCTCATGAGATTGCACACTTAGCTAGTGATGCAGAATAATTATGCAGAACATGTATGGTCTGACCTTGCAACCATGGTAATCAGAAAAGTGGCCTGAACCAAGTATGGCTCTCAGGATTATTGGCGAAAAGACAGAATATTCATAAGCCTAAGAATGAGCATGTGCAACTGTACTCTCAATATACCAATAAACAGACAGCCATTGCATGAGCATGGCTTGGGAGCAGGGTACCCAGAAGGCACAGGAACAAGCCTCACAAGGACCCATAAGAATAAACCTCTGAGGAAGCAGCTAATGATGTCATTCTGCTCAATACCTAGAAACTAATGGACAGCTCAATAGTACCTGCTAGCAAGCCACACAAAACCATTGGAAAACACTCAGCACACCCTCCAATTGGTCTGGCTCAATAGATTAGCCATAGCTACAGGCTGATTAAAATTGTAATTAGCATTTCTCATTAGGTATCTTCTTTGTAATCTCTCTCTTTC
>MU151769.1:0-11538 GCA_015584085.1 Macrolepiota fuliginosa MF-IS2
CTGGCAACGATAACGCCAACGAGTTGACCTCTTGTTAGCCCATGCGCGGAGTTAATAGGTGCAAGGGTCTGTGATGGTGTAGGTGAGGATGTGGATATTGATGATGTTACAGAGACTGTGCTTGATGATGAGATCGATCCAGTAGATGATGATAAAGAAGATGTAGAGGTGGAGGAAGAGGGTGTCGCGGTCGTGGTTAGAGAAGATATCGCAGTGGTAGTAGCAGAAGTCGTTAGAGGGGTTGATGTTGGTGTAGAGGTCGGAGGCGGAGACGTCAAACCACCATAAGTCCAATCTGGACCCAAAGGAATCTAATATTACATTACTATTAGCATCGCACATTGTACAGCAGGAAACCTTGCGCCACTCACACTTGGGCCAAAATAGGTCAAGGGCAAGAACAAGACTGTGGTTGAGGTGGTGAGCGCTCCGTTGGGGTCCTGAACCACCGTAGGAATAGGCGTAAGCCATGGAGGGAATTGCTGAGTAGGAGCGGCCATGCTAGTCGTCTCTCAGGCGCGATAAAATAATCGTATTTTCGGGTATAGTTGCTGCCAAATGAAAATTCGATGTCGTTAGTAGTGAGCGTATGGGTTCTAGAGTTGACTATCAGTTCAGCACATTCCGACAACACAGCACACGAACAACCCACCTTTGACGAAACACGCAGAATTATGGGGGGATAGATTTCGGAATAGAGGAAGGGGGGACACTAGGGCGGAGGAGAGGAGGAAAAGAGGAGTGAAATAGGAATGCGGGGTTGCCGGTCCAACAAGTCGAACTACAGTCACGTGGTCACGGAAGCCGTCGGCGTCTATTATCCTTCGTAATTACCACAACCCTGCGACTCTTCTTTGTAGCTTCTGCCTCCGCTGGCCGCTCCCGTCTTGGCGACGATGGGAACATCCTACCACGCTGCTGCCTGCAGGCATCCATATCCCTCGTTTGTCCAGCCGAAATATCTCTTAAATAATTATCCATGTCTATTTTTACTCAATTTCAAATTCTCGATCGGTGGCCCTGATACATAATTCGATCGTTGAACCATTTCAACTGCAAAACCGATCGTAGTTGTAGATGCTTGTGGACAGCCCTGACATCCATGTTACTAGTGCTATGACTCTGTCGCAACCATCACTAGGGTTCAATACCATAATATTCGGACGCGGTTTGGTACTGTGGTTGGGTCCCATTTACTTTGATACAGCAGCTGGTCATATCTATGTCAATAGTTCCTTGGATCTTTGTTCACACTAGGAATAGATGTTGATCGAGAGGTCCGGAAGAACAAAGTTGGAGACCAACGCAATCTTATGGCACTGCCTCATGACGTCATTCTTGTCGTCCAGATACTATGTATCACCTTATAGCGACTGTTGAGGGCGGCTTCGACTCTCGAGATCCTAATATTCAAACATCAAAGCTTCAACGACAACGCCAAGATATCCCACGTATCGGTTCATTCGCCGAGCCATCCGAAAAACTTACACCGCCCAGTCCCAACTCTCATTCAACCACTAATTATTAAATAACCACGCCGCAAAATGACGCTACAGATCCTCTCAACAAGATCGTTTACTGCGCCCTATTGCAGGGTACGCTAGAAGTACCCCCGCCCTCAGAATAAAGAAGCCCTTACGCATCAACACGCGGACGAGCACGTTGTGGGGAAGAAGAGAAGCTATATTCTAATACAATATATACTGACTACTCCATCCCGTTTTATGAACTCATATAGATGAGATAATAGCAGAAGAAGAGTAGAAAAAAATATCATGAAAAACACAAGGTCATGAACATTGATATATCCTTTAGATGAAGAAATAACAGGCCAACAAGCTCCGAAAGCATTGGGTAACACAAAGCCACGAATGCGCGCGCTGACAATTACAATTAAACGGATTTTGCAAAAGTCGAAAGATTTTTGGGAGGAAGGGCATAGTACGAGAAATGAAACTGAACTTTGAACATGTGTTTACGGAGATGAAAGGGGTGAGAGATAAGAGATCGGGGAGGGTATACTTAGGGTTATGGAGTCTGGTTGAGATTTCGAAGATAGCAGCGAGGGAGCACTGGCAAAGCAAAGACAACACTTCGACCTGGGAAAGCAGCACGATGACTTCGACGACAACAATTTGACTTTAAGATAAAGGTGAAAGATGGTAGACGTGCGAAACCGATGATAATGCAGAGCCGAGACCAGGCCGGGAATTTGATGTAATGCGCGTTGCGAACGAGCGGGATGATGATGTGAATGCAAGTGTGACGAGTTCCAAAAACAAATGTCGAGAAACCAATCCAATCTACCAAAAACCAACCATTAGCACCACTTTTCCACAAAAGCAAACAAGATAAACACGACTCACAAATACCGAGCGAAACTTTTTCTTTCCACATTGCATAATTTCATTCAAACATTCATATGAACATCACCGGCATGATGACCCCGTTGCTGCACAACTATCCGCTCCCTCATCTCAGGACTCGACCCCGAATCCGACGAAATCGAAATAACATCCGGTTCCGCACCCATTCCCGCACCAGTACGATGCATATACGACGCATTACCGCCGCCAAGTGCCACCTCACCATGAACAGTGTGTCTACCCATAGCGCTGAACGAACCCAATGCAGGAAGGGACGGCCGTCCGAACGTGGGCGCAGCGGTTCTATCGAACCCATAAGCACTCTGATAGTACGGTGCAATTGGGTGGGGGAGGGAATGAGCTGGGCCAGAGGGGATACCCGGAACCCTATTCGGCACCAGACCCGACGCGGAATGCGCGGCGCTGGAAGTCATCGGCGTGGACGATGAAGCAGGCGTAGGTGCCATTGACATCCCTGGAGCCATAGAAGGGCCGTGATACATTGTGTCGCCCATAGGTGGAGAACCGGTAGCCACATAAGAAGAACCGCTTGCAGGAGTCGCAGCATCCACAAAGGCATTTGCTGGTGACAAAGACGCAGCAGCTGGGCCAGGGGTGAGGCCAGTCGTGCCAGGAACTGAAGGTTGCCCGACTGTTACTCTCGTATATGGGCCCCGTTTTCCTCTAGCCTTCTTCGTCTTCGGGGCTTTAATGGGGGCGACGACCTCCTCTTCCATATCTTGATCTCCGTCGGATGAATCCGGGTGGCTCATATGGTTCCCGATGCCACCAGGAAGGTCGCGGGTTCCGTTGTACGGAGCTGCGTTCCTGCGTTTGCGGCGTCGTTCGCGTTTGTAGCCTTCTCCTTTCGATATGTCCACGGACCAGTAACGTCCTTTTCCTGGTTCGGTGATGGGCCTATCGCAAGAGCGGAAAACTTGGTTGAGAGACAAGTTATGCCTGATCGAATTCTAATCACCGCCACACAGTGAGTTCGAAATATCCTAATTCATTTTCAACAAAAAGAAACTCACCTTCCAAGCAGCACTTTTTAACCTTGCAAAGTATGTAAATCGATCTTCCAAGGTCTGGTAGATCTCCTGCAACGTCAACATGCCCTTATCACTCCCGTGAATAGCAAGCTTCACAAGAATCGGCAGTGGTTGCTGAGGCTTCTGTCCAGGAGGCGGATCAGGCAAAGCATACAAATTCACTCTCGTCCCTTCAGGGATCCCGATCTGGTTCCGCAAGTACCTGTCGGTCTCGTACCATTGACGCGACTTTGGCGCCTCTTCAGCCGGTGGCTCAGACCGTTGTGTCCTAGTTAATTCCCCTTGCTGATTTTCTACAGGGATGTATGATTGAATTGGGTCGGGGTCCAGTCCCAGTTGGGATTCGTGTTGGAGTTGAGAGAGGGAGGGAGGGGAAGGAGGAAGGGGTGGGAGAATTTGGGGGCTATGGCTATAGCTTTGGCCGTAACTCGCGTCCGACGATGAGGGCGAGGACGGCGAGGATGGCAAGTCATGTTGCACATACGGAGCAATAGGTGGGTGAGGAATGGGCTGGGTTTGGGGAATGCGCCATTGAGTGGGCTGGGAATGCGCAAACTGGCGTTGGGCGTGGTCAGGCAGACGTGGCAGTGGAACGAAGCCTGGTGGAATAAATGGTTGGTCATCCCAATGCGGTGGTGCGTATGACGGGTGGCCGTAGCGATGCGCATATGGGTCGTTATGGTCGGCGTAACCATTTGAATGGTGACGGTGGCTCGGCTACATAATTATAGTCAATTAAAAGGCTTATAGGTGACTCATGAGATGAAAGACTTACACCTGACGTGTGCTCGGAGTGAGAAGCAACGTAATCCGGGGCAACTGAATAGTTGAGCGGGCTCGGATGTCCAGTTGGCGCAGCCTGGGGTCTGGATGGGAGATACGGTTCGTCATTGGCAGCAAGAGACCCTATTCCAGAGTCGACTGAACCATCACTACCAAACGCATCCCCAGCAGCAGGTGCACCAAAGGAATAGTTCTCCGAGCCCTCGGAGGGAGAATCTTGGTGTTCCGGCACGGCGTTTTCGTTAGAGGAGAGGGGGAAAGGAAATTGATGAGAGAACATCTGTGGAACGGAAACGTCCGGCTAAGTATAAAAAAACACGGACCCACAAGGGCAAATGACGTGATGAGAACGCATCACACAGGTGTGCAACACATGACCCATACAGAACAAAGCAAAAAGAACAAGGACATGATAGACTCATGAGCGCCAGGGTGGGACGAGCATAGTGGTGACATACCACGAGGTACATAGTCATATGCGGTAGCACAGGTCGACAGATAAGGAGTTGAGCAATAGACGCTATGGACACGAGGACCAAAGCAGCAGCACAGCAGTAGTAGAGGGGAGGATAGGCTTGGGAGGAGCAGAGGAGAGGAAGAGAAGACCACCTGGAGAGAGATGTCTCGGGGTATTCTGATGAATACAGGTACAAGTCGGGGCCCTTATAAGCGGTGTCCAAACGCCTGGACTGACATCACAGGATTAGGGCGTTTATCTGGGGGACCCACAGGTTTTTGCCATTAGAGGCAGGGGCGGGCCCGCTCGATTGGTACGGACCCAGTTTTCTGTGGGAAGATTTTGGCACCTGCCAGACGAAAAAGGGCACTGGGGCGGGAATTACTTCAGAAGGCAGGTGTCGGGGAGAATTCGCACCCTGGGCTTCTGTGTGTCCCCCGTTTGGCCACCAATCCACCACTTTCTTTGCCGCCGGGATTGGCTCGGACGTGCTTTTTTCTGATAGGCTCCAGCCCATTACATAATCTATAGCCCGTCGTTCCCGCGCCATTTCCGCCTCAAATCCCGACTCCAGTCCGCTCATTTTTTGATCGGAAAGCCAAAGAGCATGGGAGACGTACGTGGTCGCTTTTCAAGGCCCCAGGAGTGTTTTTGTCGGCCTAGACAGTGCGAAATCGCTGTTTGATCGACTTTGTGTGCCCGCGAACGAGGATCCCGGCTGTTCTGCTTGTGCTTGTGGACGTTGTGGGGACACATCGAGCGGGATCCCCAAACAACCCGCCTTTACGTAACTGTCGGCAACACCATATGGGGATAACTTGTTCTCGACAATGTGTCCTCGCCCCCAATATCGACTACGAAGGAGACGTGACGCATCTAGAGCATAGAAAGGCTCCACGAAATTTTTTGCTCCATTGTCAAGAAATCTATCGGTCTATCTACGCCCATCTCTCTCTGGACCATTGTCCCACCGTCCACGCAACACTGTTGACAGTGCCGCAATCCATATCCTGGAATACAAGGTATCCACTCTCTAAACAGCTCGTCGCCCAGGCCTGGTTGCAAATTATCTTCGACTTGGGCTCCACTGGCGACCTGGACTTTCTTCCGTATTCCGCAGACAAAGCAACTCCGTCGAGATCAACGGTCCCGGACTGATAGATATTTCTCAATCTTGACGTCCCACGCGTCACCATCACCATGTCTATGTGCTTGGATTGTCTTAGCGGCCCGGCTATAATCTTGCTTTGTTTGCCCCTGTGCCTCGATTCTATTCTGGGGTAGTGATGAACGGTGATTCTCCGCCGTCGCGGCTTGTCCGATATCCACTAAATTCTGTGGCTCTCTCCCTACGCCGTAGCGTGATACAAGCGAACATAGCGACACGTTCACGCGTCATATGAGCCTCTCGTTGGTCGTTATTGTCCGAAAATGGCACGCGCAATGTGGCTTGCGCAAGGGTTGTGCTAGTCCCCGTTCCCCCGAACTTATGCCAATCCACCTTCCTTTCGCACAACTGCGCCTAGGTCAATTCATTGCTTTATTACACGTAACTGGGACAGTAGCCGATATCGGGGATTTTACATTTTGGTAGTGCAAGACAAACCCATGGCCACAGAGACTCAGAGTCTTCGCTCGCCTTCACCACCACCCTGTCCGTATCATACAAGAGAGAAATCTGGACAGGTAATACTCCACAGGCCACCAATGATATACCGGAGTGCTACAATGATCCCTCCCTGTTTGTCTTAGGTCACCTGAACAAAAAATTCAACAGTCTCATCCAGATCATCACTCGATAAGATTTCCGTGGATTCGGAATGACGGTTTCGTGCTTTAGACCTTGTTCCATAAACGCCAAAACTCGCCACCGTCTCGCACTCCCTCCCAACCGGCCCCGGTCACCGTCGTTTCATCGATGATACTCGCGTATCCACGGCTATTCTATCACATGTCCGGTTCGGCGCATCGATCGTCACAATGGACCAAACCCCCGGAGCCATCGAAGAGGTGGACAACCAGCTCCATCCGGACGCCTGGAGCGGGCTTTTTTCAGCCACGTTATCGAAAGGGGGCATGGACAGCCGAGTCGGAATCGCTGTGCGTGATACAGAAGATTGTTACTTCGACCCTTCTATCAATTCAACTGCGAGGATCGTCTTAGCGATTCTCGACTGGCCGCCATGTTAGGTCTTGATTCAACGCCCTGAGGACTTTTGAAAATGACCCACCACCTCCGGAGTTCCCCCGCTTCCTCACTTTCAGGCGCTTCGTTTGAATGCATTGTTGTTTATTCAACATCACATGACTGAACGAATTGGCTGTGGACGTCGGGTTCTTCATGACCGCTCAGCGTTCAACTGAATTAAGCACACATACACTGGCGAGGTTTGCACAACAACTAGCCCTTCTGTACCATGTAACCAACCTGCTACGACTAGGAGGCCCTCGAATACCGATTAATGGTGTATGCACTTGGGCTACTGTGGAGATCGTGGATCGGCTACACACGAAACGACGTCGATCTACATCACCATTCAAAATGGAATGCCCTCCAATCTCGTCACCTCGCTCTTCTCGTCGTCCCACTCCTACGTCACCCCGACCTCCAAACATCTCGCTGACGAACGACTACACGGCGGATTCCACTTCGAATATCATTTTACCTTCAATCAGACCACTTTGGTCAGTACGAAAATTATATGGACTCGCCAATCATCTCGTGAAGTGTACATAACCTTGGTCCCGAAGTATAACGCCTCATATTCATTTAATCGTTCATCCATGGTCACTTCTACTAGATTACATATCACCGTCCTTTATGCGTTCAAGTCCTAGTTTAGATCGGTTACAGTTCGTTTCATGTTTGCTCTAGATCGGGTTCTTGTAGAAAAGTTCTCGTATGACAATTTTTCGTTTCTGTTGTTTCGTCGTATACATACCCCGTCAATTGTAGAGTTTGGGAACCTAATTAGAAGATTTTCCCCCTCTTACCCCAAAATAACTCTCATCTCTCAAAGTTTCTCTGGGTATCACGAAGAACCCCTCACATTGTTTTTGGCTATTTTTACCTCTACCCATCAGCTAAATACTCCTGCACTTCACTAGAACCCCGCCCATTTCCGAAAGCACCCTCTGCTCGCTTTCCCCCCGGACGCAGTCCCTCCCCTTTGTCATTGAACTACCACCGACTTTCCCTCACTACGTTGACCCCCCGCTTGGTTCCAGCTCTCGGTGACCTCCGAGGAATACGAGGCTCTTGTTGCACGTATCCCATCTGATAGATATATGATCGAAAGAAGTTTGAGTGGGTAATGTATAGGATATTTATAGTGGTGCAACGAGCCTGAGTATTCCAATTTGTTGTTGTGGGCGTTGGGCGGTGATGGTGTGGGACCGGCAGCCTCCGACTTTCCCGGGCAACAGGGGACTTGGCGTGCTGTGGACTCGGCGACAAAGGCAGACACATCATTGGCCGGGATTTGGAACGTGTATAGAGGGGTGGTGATCGCTGATAGGACGAGAACAGTTCTGTTGAACTATATACCTATCACTAATTAAATCATCGATAGCTATTCTTTCTCTGCTCTCACACACCCACTGTTGGTTCTGCTGGCAGATATAAGAGGTACAGCGCTCACCCTGTTCACTGTCAATTAAAGCTTATCACGGGTCAAATCGTGTTACTCTTGGCTGCGCATGAAACTGAAATACCTGAAACACTTTCTCAGATAAGAATAGGGGTATCCCAGCTGTGGTGATTTATTCACATTCAAATCCAGCGCCGCTCTAGCAACGTTCAAGCCCGGCACCACCTTGGCGAGCAGTCTATTTACACCTCTGATGTGGCACCAGTGTCTAGCGCAGATCTTACGGTGTCCTGTGAGATTGGCGGAGAGTAACAAGATCTGATTTTCAGTATACTTTCAACACACATTCACCCATACTTCCAACGCCAGCCTTCTAGTTCCAAATAGGCAACTACCGACCAAACGCCCCATCCTGCAAAGGTCTGTCAAGGTCTTTTCCTGGAAATAGACCATACACACCCACCATGCCATCGCCCACAAGGACCTCCCACACGCCCCCAACATGTGTTCTGAGGCTATCGGCATGAATATGAGCATTTAGGCCGAGACATCATGTACATAAGGCATCTTGTATGTCGAAGCTGCACACTAAACCTCGACTTGCATCCTCACCCCCTAGGATATTGCTCTTCGGTGGCCACTTTGACTGCCATGCCAACGCTCACAAACCCACGGAACACCACTATCACTGGGGGTCATTTTACGGACCGGTTAGCCGGGGTGATCAACAATATCTCACTGGCAAATGAACGGACCGGTAAGACAATGCGACGCGAAGTCACTCGGACAAAACTGACATCTAAGCTGGTGAATACACAGGTATTGATATCCTTCTGGAAGCATCTAACCGCGATGCTGGTCACGACTCCTCCGCCCGTGATTACGCCCCTCGGTGCCACCTTGGAACGCCCAAGCAATACCTTGAGGACATTGCCTATTGGGCTGTTGGCACTGGCGATCCTTCGCCCCTTGTCTGGATCAAGGGGCCAGCTGGGGTTGGAAAGTCTGCTATAGCTCAAACATGTGCGGAAAGGCTCGGGGAACAGGACAGGCTTGGTGCCGCATTTTTCTTCTCGGTCAACGGACAAGGCAAAGCTGCAGAATTTATCCCAACAATCGTATACCAACTTTCTATGGGATTTCCCAATTACCGAGACCTTGTCGACCGGAGGATCTGCTATGATAAAGCGATCTTTAGCAAGACAATGGCGGTGCAATTCGCGGTACTCATTATTGAGCCGCTGCGGGAACTGGAGAGGGTCGGAAAGGGCATCGGGAAGAGGATTGCTATAATCGTTGATGGGCTTGACGAGTGTAATGATATCCATGCCCAGTGCAAGATCATAGAGATCATTGCTACGGCCGCTCACGATGGTGTCATTCCTTTCTGTTGGGCATTCTTCAGCCGTCCCGAACCACACATTGAAGCCTCGTTTTCCCTCGTAGATGTCACCCGAGTCGTGTTACTCGTCTCAAATGAAACCAGCCTAGACATCGAGCTCTACCTCCGCAGCAGCTTTGAGAACATCCTTCGACGTCGTAACATCCTCTGGAATCCCAATGGCCCTGTGACGATGATATACGGACACTTGTGAATAACTCGAATGGGTTATTCATCTACGCAGCAACAGCGCTTCGTGTTATAGATCAGGCTGGATCCCTCGAGGAAGCGTTGCGCGAAGTTTGCAGTGCTGCCTCGAGTTGCGCCGACAGCTTACCCTTCGCAGAACTCGATGCTTGCTATATGTTGATCATGCGGCGTATCCCCCCTGACGTGCTCCCCACTATTCTTCTCCTATGCATGTTACTATGCTCTGATGAATCATATGTTGGTGGTGTTCGGCAGGGTGGTGTAATGCTATGGAGAAATTTACTGGGACTATCCGAAATTGAATTCCAAGCGGCTTGCAACCATCTGAGCGCCGTGTTCCACTTCCACAACCACAGCGACTCCCTCGACCTCATCCAGCCTGCGACACTAATCATCCATTCCAATATGCAACCCCGGCTGTCATCGAGGACCCGAGGAACCATGTCTATGGCAAGCTCGGAGGTTCCATCTACTTCTACCATAAGTCGTTTTTCGACTTCCTATGCAATCCAAAGCGCTCTGGCACCTTTTGCGTCACATCAAGTTCACCCATGGACAATGGCTACTTCAAGCATTGCCTTGGGGTCCTGCTCAAATACGAAGAAAGATACCGTTTTCAAGGATCAGGTGAGGTCTGGGCTTCCTTCCAGTTCCTTTTCTATATTCTCAACGTTACGAACCAAGAGCTTGTTTTAGCGCCTGGAGTGGCCGATTCGGCATCCTCACTTTCCTGGCCCTATACAAATGAACTCGTCAATTCCATGCTCAAAGCGTCGGTTTGTGATCGGGCTTTTGACACCTGTTTCTACCTTGGCCGTTTTCCTGGGATAGATTCTCAGTTACTGCAGCGTTTCGGTCACATCGATTTTCGCAAAGCCCGACAGATTGAGGCGATGCGGTCTGCAGGACATACTAGTGGTTTAATGATCTTTTCACGCTGGGGATACAAGGGCCATTGCAAACTCATCCTTGGAACTCAACTGTTTTGTAGTCTTCGAGATGAATTTCAAAGGCACAAGCCGGTACTGTTCGGGTTACTCAGGTCACGAGGTTTTTCATAAACCCAGGTCGATGGCTATAGCCGTAACCTGAGTTACCCCATCAATACCGGTCCCTGACGAGGTCAAGAATGTGGAAAGGGGCGTCTAACTTTGGATCACAGTTTGACAATGGCTCCTAAACCGGATTTAAATGGTTGGGGTAGGCAAGACAAGCCAATTACATGCCCCAGGGCTATCCGACTTTCTTCACCTTCACTATGGACTTAGCAAAGAAGAGAGCAACTTGGACCAACGATGTCCCTCCCGAAGTCATCGAGAAGATACTAGGATATTGCGATGACCCCTCTCTCCTTGTTCTGGGCCAAGTAAACAAACAACTCAACGACCTGGTGTAGAGACGGCAGGCCGGCTGGCTATGAAACCGGACGCCGACCAGCGTCTCTCACATGGTTTCGAGAACGCCCATTTCCTCTCCATTCGTACCTAATAAATTTTACATTTCTCTTTGTGACTCGTGCATTCCCCCCCTTCATTTAAAATTTTCTAATTGAGTTTTGTTCCGGACTCCCTATCTTCCCCCGAACCCTTTGTAATTACTGACGAACGATCGTAGCTACATTTAATATCTAGTTTCGTAGTATAAAAACCTCACTGTCCGTAGATAATTCTTCGGTTAGTGAATGCACTCCCCACTCATG
>MU151774.1:0-11431 GCA_015584085.1 Macrolepiota fuliginosa MF-IS2
TGGTACCAATATGTCCTAATCTCTGATGCCAGAGATCATATGTGGGTTCATTTGTGAATGCCATCTTCATCATGTATTGTGAAGACAGTATGATGCAGCACAATAGATAGTGCATCTGGCCAGTTCCAACACTGAATGTCAGATGGGTTTTACCCATTTCTGGTTTATAAAAAGTGGTGCCAATTTCATTGGCAGTGGAATTTAAGCCACTTTTATGTAATTTGGCCATAGAGAGAACTCTCTCCATTGCACCATCCATGAAATATACTGGCCACAATAGTGTACACTGGTTGCCTGGTTTGCCTGTTATGGTTCACCAAAAGGGCACCATGAGGATGGCCTTATGGCTAGTCAATACTAGGAGGATCACATTGATGATCACCTCCAGGTACTAACAGTTTATCTTCAGAAAGTTACAAGTTATAATCCAGGTGTTGACAGCCTGAATATGTGTATTCTTTCTTAGATCACTCAACAGGAATAAGTATGAAGGTGTATTCAAGAGAGAGATAAACACAAGGCTGAGAGGATAGCCTAGAGAAGATAAATATAAAGGGGAAGGTAAAACAAAATGTTGAAGCTGCCACTTCAACCTACAAGTCCAGACTTCTTAAATAGTAGTATACAAGTCCTGTTTTATAAATAGTATAGATTCTACTTGTCACTCAGAAGTACTGTCTGAGGCATAAGACAAGTCCAAGGTTTTCTGAGAACAGTTAGAGGAAGATGTTGATGTTGATGAGGATGATGAGGAGGTGTCATCATTTATCAAAGAGGTAGATTCATCAGAAGATGAATCCTCATAGGATGATGCTGAAGAGGAATGATCATGGTGTTGATCATTCTCTTGTCCATTGTGTTCTGATGATGACGCTGATGATGATGACTGTTGAGTGATTGTGGCTCCATCTTGGTTACAGGGCAGCAGATTAGTACAAGATTAGTACAAGTGTCAGATGGATTGCCTAGGAGATAGGCATGGGTGTAGTAGGTTGTGCCATAGACAGATCTCCATCCATACTTCTGGGATCATCCCATGATGGCATCCATGGTGAGAGTTGTGTGCTTATAGACTCTATATGAGTAGCTGTGCAAATAGGGTGAGTAGGTCCAGGCCAGTTGGAGGAACTTGTTCATGTTTGGGTTGTCCACTAGCAGAGGTGGTGGAGTACTGGAAGGAATGGCTGATCATCCTAGGATGTCCTCTCTTTCTTGGATGGCTGAGATACCTTTTAGCCATAACTGGATTCAGTCCAGGTTCATATCATTGCCAGCCTCTGTTATGACAGCATGTTTGACTAATACAGATCCTTGGGCAGTTACCTGAAGGTTTGTGCTGGATGCAGTTCCTACACTGCCAAAGTCTTTATATTGGTATTCAATAAAATCACTCATACTGTTTGTAAAGTGACTTGTAGCACCAGAGTTGAGCAGCTATTTTACTTGCATTCTATCTGAATGCTCCTCTTTCTGACATATGTGACATTTCAATTTGTCACACTGATGAATTATAGTGGAGTGACTGGCTGAATTGAGCATATATGCTTATCAAACTCACACTTATTTGGCCAGATTCTTACTGCAATCTCAACTGAGGGATCAGATTCCCTAAGAGGTGACAATTCTTGAAGAACATTAAATTTATGTAGATTTATACAAGATGTATCTACATCCTGCTCATTTCCATATTGTCCTTCCACTGTCCCATTGTTCTGGGTCTGTGGAGTTGAATCAGTAAGAATCCATCATTCAATGGATATCAGTGCATACCCCATGCCTCCAGTTTTGTAATCACCCCCATATTCTCCTTTGCTGTTCTTGGCTGCCAAGAAATATATACAAGTCCCCCTGCACAGGCACATGTTGGGGGAAGGAGAAGGAAGACAAGCCTCTTCTACCTGCATCTTGTCAAACAAGCTGTTTGGCAAGTCTGAGGACCCAATCAACACCATATTCTCATCCTTCTCCACAATAACCAGCATCTGGAACAAAAGTTCCAAAGAAATGTTGGTGGTTGAGTTGACCAGTTGTGTGGGAGAGGGTGTGATTGGGGCAATGAGATATTACCTTTGCCAAACAATTTTCTCTTCTCATTGGTGAAGGGCCTTCTCCTCAGCCCTGAAGTAGGAAGAAGGGCCAAGCTGCTCCTTCAAGGAGGGTTTGGTGGGGAGGAAATGAACCCCATGAGGGGGGTGTTCCTGGATGACTGAGCAGCACTCAGTCAGGATACTCAGAGGAGTGGAGGGACCCACTACTGAGCTCATGTTGTATGAGGGTTCAAAGCCCCTCATAACTGAGACAAACTCTCCCATCATGGATTTCACCTGCTTATTCTGTCCCCCCTTCTTTCCCTTTTTCCCACAGTCTTTTCCCTTCCCCTTCCCCTTTCCCTTCCCACCCTGACCATCTTGCTGCTTCCCTTGATTCTGGGGTTGCTGCTGTTGCTGTTGTCCTGAGGGACTGGCCTGGTTCTGGTTAGGGATGACCATGATTGGCCATCTCATTCATCCTCTCCTCAGAGGAAACATTTCTCCAATGCAAGAAAATCCATTGCAATGCAGCCTCCCATATGACATTCACAATTACCATCTTTGTGGAATAAAATGTCTGTTGTGAGACAGACCACATGGGGGGTGTGACATGGATCAAATGGTTTGCCCTGCTTATCTCTGGGATGGTACACCTAGAGGAGGCAAGGTGATATTGTGCATGTAAGGGTAGGGTATAGAAATATAATAAAATATCACAAAAATGTGTAATGGTCTAGTGACACACTACCTGATACAATGGCTCACTATGCAAGTGTGTGGGGAGAATAATCAAGTAAAGAGAAGAGGTGGTTTTGGGATTGATGATGATAATGAGGGAGGCTATTGAGTAAGGCTCAATAGGAGGTAAATGCAAATGGTTGGCCTATTGATGAGGTGCTCAGGAGAAGGTCTTGTTATAGCTAATTGATCCTGAATGACTGCCAAGTCAATATAGATAACAAAGAATCAGAGTCACTAGGATTGTATCACTTAAGTGGCTAACTTAGTGAGGTCTTTCCCTAATTGTTGAAAGCAGAACATGCCTAGTGCATGGTGTACATATAGTGATAGGTGACTTACTTGTTAGGAGGTTAGTTGTGCTTGTAAACACTTTGATAGAAGAGAGAGAACTGGATTGCATAGGTGGAATACATGGGGTTTATATACTCTACAGAGAGTCCAATGTCCCATGATGCATAGTTATTGTCCATTACTACATAATGCTGCATTGTTACCTCACTATGACTATGCACAATAAGGCAAGGAGTAAGGCTACACTGCTAGCAGAGATGAGCATATTGTATCTAAGAATAGAACATAATTTGACAGATCTACTAAGACAGATTGATGTCTGAGATCATGCCTTCAGACTGACCCAGCAACTATCATCATGTGAGCAATGAGTGCTTGAGTCACAGGGTTCTCAGGGCATTTCACCATTTCCAGTTCAACACTAATGATTCTGAATGTCTGGACCAACTAGTACCCTCTCAATACTAGATGCAATGCACACACTGACTAGCTTATCTCAAGCTAGACTCACAACTCTCAATCTATATGAATCTTTCACTAAATCTGATATATTCTCTCTGAGGTCTCTAGACTGAAGAAAACTCCTTAGATTGCCTTAAATAACAAATATCACTTTAATCACTTAATTACAATCATAATGACAAGAGCTTGGCAGGAATTCCTTGCCTACACTCTTACCATCAAGGAGTATTTATATTGTTGAGAGAGATAGAGAGATTACAAAGAATAGCTAATGAGAAATACTATTTACATTTTGTTCAGCCCATGGTTATGGCTAATCTATTGAGCCAGACCAATCAGAGGGTGTACCAAGTGTTTTCCAATGGTTTCACATGGCTCACTAGCAGGTACTATTGAGCCATCCATTGGTTTCTAGGTATTGAGTGGAATGACATCATTAGCTGCTTTCTTGGAGGTTTATTCTTATAGGTCCTCATGAGGCTTGTTCCTGTGCCTTCCAGGTACCCTCCTCCTGAGCCATGCTCATGCAACAGCTGTCTGTTTATTCATCTATTAAGAGTGCCATTACACATGCTCATTCCTAGGCTTAGAAATATTATATCTTTTCACTGATAATCCTGAGAGACATGCTTGGTTTGGCCCACTTTTCTGGTTACAAAGGTCATGAGGTTGGACCATACACATTCCACATAATTATTCTGCACCACTAGCTAAGTGTGCACACTCACAAGCCCAGTCTATTGAGATCTAGTAATGACTGCATCAATGTTTGCTGTATTTGGGTGATTGGGCCACAATCATTAGATCTCAGGGTCATTCCTAATGAGGATGTTCTGATCTCTTTGATTGTTGACTCAGTGAACATAGCTAATGAGGTGCCACTCTCAAGTACAGTTTGTAGTTAGCAGAATATTCATTGCAACTAATGGTAGTGTGAATCCTCAATACTGTACAGTTTTCCAGTAAGGGGTACCAATAACTAACTATATCTATTGAGCATCCTTGCAAGGCTCAGTAGCATCTCTAGTGAGGATTCTTTGATACTCATGATCTATATAACTACTGATATTCATAGCCCCTGTACTGGTTTCATGGCTATTGGCCATGTTGGCTGTAATAGTGAGCATATAGGTTTGCCATCTTGGAGATGACAGAGGTAGGGTCCTTGCTTTCCTGCATTTGGAGACTTAAGATCTCCTGTTCAATCAACCAAATTAAGGTCAGTCCAGTCTAGCTGAACAACCTCTCCAGGTGCTGCCAGAGAGCACAAATTGAAGCATGCCTGTGAGAGAGCATGTCATCTGGAAGGTATAATTTGATTGTACTGATGCCAGAGTCAGCCACATGGTCTTGTTGTTACAGCTGAAACAGTTTCTGACCATGTAACCAGTACAGGAGCTACAATAATTAGTAGTTAGATGGCTTGAGAGCATTAAAGAACCCTCATGATAAGTGTATCTGTTATGAATGTACACAACTCTGTCACTCCCCTATCTATCAAACTGTCATCCTTGATCTTGTTGGACCCTTGCCTTGCTTCTACCTGTCTGAACCTCTATATATAAACCAGATCTGGCATCTCTATTATCTCTTCTCTATCTATAGCATCATCCTTTTCTCTGATCAATTACCTTTATTTAGGACAAACAGACACTTACAGCACAATGTATGTATTAATAGTCTACTGCTTGTTATTGATCCTTATGTACATGACCTTGTCATGGACTTGCATGATTCCTTATATACTATAGCTAGTTACTGTGTAACCCTAGCTTAGTATTGTTGTTAACCCATATCCCCCTAGTGGGCCTTTCTGTGTTGGCACTCTGTGAACACTTCTATCCTCCCTTTGATACATACCTTGAGAGCTCTTCACATCAACCAGTTTATCAGGCACTTCATGCTACATCCAGAGTCTGTCTCTGCTTACTAGGTGGAGCTTCTCTCAGACTGTGACTGGTGCTTATCCCTTCCTCTAGTACCAATGTACTATGGGAGTCTTATTGACTTAATTGCAGATAGTACTGGAGATGGTGTTCATCTCCAGCCAATCTCTTGAGTGGCTTAAAGCAAGTTAGCTTCAAGCATAACACTAGGTCTCTCTGATAATCCCATACATTCATCCTGTAGTGCTGGAATGGGTAGGTAGCAAATTGAAATTGAAATAGTGTGTAGGAGTAAACAATTCTAACAGCAATGATAGAAGAGTTCCCCCTTGCACTCCCTTCAGTATTGTATAGTAAAAGTACTGACTATTGAACAGAACAGTTTGGCTCAATCTGGGTGAGTGACTGAGAGCCTGATATCATCCCCAGATCTATTGACATTGAAGTTATTGATTTGCAGACCCATGACTTCCAGAGGTGGAGAATCCACCAAATTTGTTCCTTGAAATGTTGATGAATGGTTGACCTTGTCATGCCACCTGTGCCTCTGATCCTCCAGATTCAATGGGAATGGATGTTTGGAGCTATGGTTGTAGTAAGTGGGGCTCTTGGTATCTGATACAGAGGCTATGACACCCTTTGCTGGTCCAGTAATGCCTTCACCTGACAGCTCAATGTCTCCATTTGTTTGTGCACTTCAATAATGGACAATAACTGATGGAATCATGAGTTCAGGAGTTGCAACTGGAGCTTATACAAGGAGAACTTACACCAAACAGTACTATCAAGTTCTGGAGATCATTTCAACAATCCCAGATGAGGTCCTGATCTGCTTTGTATTGAAAGAGTCTCTTCATTAGAGAGCACTTCTTGTATTTCTTAATGTGCACCTCTATCAATCACATGTTACTGCTCAATGTGTAAGTGGTAGATTTATTCTGAAGAGGAATACAATATACAATACCAACTGGTCAACATCCTGCTGTAGGTTCATTGTGGGGCTGGTGGGGGTGGATTGTTCAGCCTGGTCTATATTCACCCTCTCAATTATAGCTGCCACTGTGACACATAAATCCCTTCCAAGTGAGGTAAATTCATCATTATTATTTCTCATAGTCTGAGATGTGGAGAATGAGGTCTATAGTGGGTGGGACATGATGCACAACTGTTCTCACCTGGACAATATTGATGATCAAGAGTGCAACACCTGCTGCAATGGCAATACCTGGAACTGGAATGAAGTTGGCTGCAGTCTGAAGTAGATTTAGGGTTCATTCGCCAATCATGAGGGCTGTTAAAGCTATATTTCTCAATGAATCTTCATCACCATTGCAGAAATCAAATGTTGTGGACCTGGGTTAGACATAGTGATTCTCGGGAGCTCAGTAGAGTGTGATGCCACTAGTTGTAATGAGGTATGAGGGGGTCAGTAACTGCTTAAGAACCTATATGGGCAACAGGCATCTATGGGTCCATGCACATGCTGTGCTCCCTGAGGTTATTTTCAGAGGTCCCTAATGTTATGCCTGGTGTTATGCCTGGATGGCTGATCAGGCACAGGTATTCATCACAATACCCATAATGAGACATGGGAATGAGGTATGAGGGGACCAGTAACCGCCTCAGCACCTACATGGGCAAGAGCATTTATGGGTCCATGCTCATGCTACATTCTATGAGGTCACTTTCAGAAAATAACCTCAGGGAATGCCAACAGCAGGGAACTCTAGGGAATTTATCACAGTTCCCTAGAATTCCCTGCTGTTGATGTTTTCCAACAACTTTCTGATCATGGGAATTAGAAACCTTTATTGTGCTTCTATGACCGAACAGGCTACTTATTCTCATGACCATAGGGCATTGAAGTCATTATGCACAGGCCCCGTAGTGCACTTGTAATTTGCAGGAGTTCTTAAGCAGCTACTGACACCCACACACCTCATTCCAATCGGTGTCCCCTTGTGCTCAGGTGTTGGGGCCCACCATGTCTAATACAGGTTCAGGGTAGCTTTATTCCTGCAATGTCAGTTTAACCCACCAAGAATTAGAGTGCTGACAGCCCTCATTATTAGTGAATAGATCCTAACATTACTTTAGACTGCAGCAGACTTTGCCCCAATTCTAGATATTGCCCTCACAGCGGATGTTGCATTCTCAATTATCAATATTGTCTAGGTGAGGACAGTCATACCCCATATCCTACTCCTTGTTGGTCTCATTGCCTGTATCCCAGACTATGAGAAACAACAAGGACTGTTTTATCTCCATAGGAGATGATTTGTGAGTCTGAAATCTATACTTTTATCAGCTCGATTCTAATATTGAAATACGCAGACAGTTGACAACATTGAGCAGCCAGCAGGGGGTAATGCTGGAGTGGCAGGGTTTGTCAGCACCCCACATGCCATGATCACAATTCTAAACACCTACTCCCCTCAAACCAGAGAAATTGTGGGTGCAAGTAGCCCATAAGCAATTGTCACTCATGGTGCCAGTAATACCTACAGGACTAGGACAACAGTAGTTGAGGCAATGACCTCAGTGTTGGTGGATCTGGTATAGTATCAACCCCATTCACTCACATAGGCTGAGCACCAAATAATCCCAGTCTTCAGTGAAGAGGATTCGAGGTTCTGGGGAATGCATATCTAGGTGTATGCATTCCCACATCTTGTTTCAGTGTACTCTATTGTGGCACAGCCACTCTTGCTACAGCATTTAACCATGTTCTCAAACTTTGCATGCAGGCTGTTATTGGTGGGCATAAGCGCTATGTACTCAAAATGTCTGATCACAGACACAGTAATACACAAGCTTAAGCCTAAAACCTCAGGTATCTCAGCAGCTTTTCACTGACTTGTTTTGGACTGGTTGGGAGGGTCCAATTTATTCCCACAGTCTATTGACCAACACATTTGTGGTATCAACAGATTGCTGATTTCATCAGTGCATGCAAAGATTAGCCAGGCAACTATGAGAGATGTGAGAGGGACAGCAGCTTGTGGTGTGGATATCCCAGGCATAAACATCGGTGGCGCCTCCACTGGCACAAGCTCGCCCATAGCAGATATGAAGAGCATCAGTAAATTTGAAAGTATGTTAGGTGATGATAGGAAATGACAGAGGATGAAGAGGGTAAAGAAGTTAAAGCAGAAGGCAGAGAAGGAGGGAAACAAGAATACCACCATATTGAAATTGGTTATGAAAGGTGTTTGTTGGACTGTCAGTGGATTGGTGAGGGGAGTTAAAGCATATCTTGCACAATTAAAACTATGCCAGTTAACATGAACATTGCTGTAGGGTTCACCAAAACACTCATCCCTCTCCAAACCACCCACCACAACACCTGCATCTATGCCCGCCTCAACACCAAGTTTGGCAGATATGATATGCACAAGCTGCTCCACCTTCACCATCTTGGTCACTATCACCACACCCTATGTCTCCAATCTGGGCGGCTTCACCAGTACAACTACCACAGTCATCCTCGGGTTGTTGGAATATCAAATTGTGGCTTGTCCTTGTGGTCACAAGTTCCAAGTTTAAATATGTTTTATTGTTTCCTGAGTATAAAAACCTGTAGTCTACATATCATGTACCCTGCTTGTTTACTCCCCAATATCACACTGTCTGCCTTTTTTGAGTCCCTTCAATATGGGTGTGGTTCATGCAGTGTACTGCAGGTGGGTTGAGGGTGGGCAAGGTGGCAAACCCATTGGTTGGTCATGTGGGTGCACTAAGTGGATTGATGAATAGTTTGAGCATTTGGCTGCTGGTAGCAAGCACTGAGATACCTGAGGTTTTATGTTACAATCACAGTTGTGATCATTGATCCACAGTGGCTGCACAAGTTGCACACAAGGCTGTCTATACAGACTTAGGCCGAGTGGTTCTCAGTGAGACTAGGATACATGTGACTTCAGAAGAACAAGCTTAAGAGAAGACGAGAGTGAGTTCAAGATGAAGTGAGTAGAGATGGAGCTGTTATTCTGGAGTGGGGAACAACAATAGTAAACTAGAGATTTTGTAGTACTATGCCTATTGTTATATACCTATTGGCTAAATGTCCGTGTGGTAGAGGAATGGAGTCAAAACAAGTAAGAGATGAAGTGAAACAAGTAAGAGAAGTAGCACAGCTACATGAGACAAGTCAGAGACAGGAGACGAGTCAGGAATACATGTGTTTTGCTATTTATAAATGTCATGTGTATTGGGTGAGGAGTTTCATAACATTTTAGGCTTAAGCTTGTGTGTTACTGTGTCTATGATCAGACATTTTGAGTACATAGCGCTTATGCCCACCAATAACAGCCTGCATGCAAAGTTTGAGAACATGGTTAAATGCTGTAGCAAGAGTGGCTGTGCCACAATAGAGTACACTGAAACAAGATGTGGGAATGCATACACCTAGATATGCATTGCCCAGAACCTCGAATCCAGAAACTGGGGTTATTGGGCTCTCAGCCTATGCAATTGAATGAGGTTGATACCATACCAGGTCCACAAATGATGGTGCAATGGGGAGGTTAACCACTTGGGAATTCATGAGGGCCTATATCTTCCAAGTGAAGAGCACCACAGCACTGATATTCATCATTGAAAACACATACCTCTATTTGAGGCTGCAAATGTGAACATGGAGATTCTACACATCAGAACCACCAAGCTGCTGACAGACCAGATATATCTTCAATGTTCCAATAGATATCCCATTATGTCATAAATTGTAAAATGATCATCCTCAGCATCCATTGTAGAGATGGCAGGCCAGCTACCAGTGAAACAGATGCTGACCAGCATCTCTCATAGTTTCAGAGCACCCATAACCCTTGTTCCATCCAGAGCTTCCTCTTTCAGGATCCGGATGTTCCAACAGTGTCATAATTTAATTTCCCTTCATTTGTACCTATTAGCTTTCTAATCTCTGATGCTTATCATGTCTCCATTCACTGTCTTTCTATTCTCCACTTTGCTGACTCAGTGATTCCTCCCCTTGTCTCCATTTTATTAAATGAACTTAATGTTTTGGTTCACAAAGTCCCCTTGCTGTTGTCCTCAAAAAGCTATAGAAAAATGTAGTACTTATGGTCTTGTAATTGTGTCTGGACAATTTTATTAATCTTGTCTGTACTTTCACACTGCACCCTTGTAGTTACCAATGAATGATCGTAGTTATAAAATTTTAGTCTCTATTTTTGTAGTATATAAGATGCTGTTCTCATAGATAATTGCTCAGTTAATGAACTCACCACTTATCCTCTAAAAGTCTTCTGTCCTAAAGTCTCCTCTCGCATTGGTCGCAGCACATGGGATTATTTTGATAACAACTATAGTCATACATCATGAATATTATAATCCTGGGTAGGATTATCATAATCACTGATTAATAGGAGATAAATTATATAATTTATTCCGGATTATTTTAAGATAACAAACCACTTCACACATCAAATATTAATCCAGTTTTAATTTTTTGTACTATACTTAGTGTACTGACAAGTAGGAGCAGCTGAATGCACATGGGTAAGAAATGTAAACAAGGCAGAAAGGTGTGACAAGAGGAAAGAAAGAGGTAAGGTAGAAGATGGTGAAAGCTCACACTGGGCTTTCAGGTGGATCCAGAAGGACATGGGGTGTGAAGAGGGGGGGTAAGTAGCTCGAAACTGCAGCATTCCACATTTGCTTGCCCTTGTGGAGCTGCAGGCCTGCATGAACATATAGTGGTTCAGCAGGAGGAAGGTGGTGGGTGGGGCAGAAGGGGGGCAAGGGAGCCTGTTACAATTATACAATGACTTTGTCATCCTCTTCTCCCTCTGCTTGTTACCCTCTATCCAAGTTGGACTTCGCCTTTGCCTATCTGGACTTCTATATGAATATCAGATCTGATGTCCCCGCCTATGATGCCATCCTTGTTCTCCATTGATTACTCCTGTTTGGATAAACAGACACTTACAATGAAATGTGTGTATTAATAGTTATGACTCATTGTTGACTCCTATGTACATGACCTTGTCATGGACC
>MU151776.1:0-11315 GCA_015584085.1 Macrolepiota fuliginosa MF-IS2
GTACTTCTTGCTTGCTCAAGCTGCCTGTTTCCCAGTCAATTCTTTTGCATATGCATCAATAAATTGGCATGAATGGTTCGAAAATCTGACAAATTTCATGAAGTAATCATCACCAAATCATCAAGAATAAACATACCATTGAATTGTCATATCTCTATTGATGCATCGCGCGACACATGTCTGTATTTCCCACAATAATTCCCCCCTTCAAATCACTAAGGATGTGCATAGAGGCAGTCTATTGCTTAAATTCAACCTACAGCTTGTGCAGAAATGTTATAGCTACAGACTGTAGGTTGAATTTATCTAATTGAAGGGCGCAATAATATTCCTTAGATTTTACAATGGTCTTCATTGAGGAATTGTCACATTTTGTCACATTGGCATAGTCACTTTTGCTTGCCACCTACCTTACCTGATTATTGCTGATGGCCATGGTCAACCATCATTTTGAACCAAGTTCAAAGAGGACTTGCTTGTGACATTGGGTGGGTCCTGTGCAACATGACAGGTAGTGAAGATGAGGGCAGGATGGTGGCAGGTTAATCAAGTGCTTGTGAGTCCACATAAGCAAGCACTGTAGATAGTACCGACATGACCTGTGACTTGAGCCTCTCTAGGCTCACACCTCGACCCATCCCAACCTTTCGCCTGTCACCCAGGTCACTGGTATTGAGACTGGAGCAGCAGCAGGATGACATCGGGCAACCCCCCCCTGATGTTGTCACGTGACCCCCAAGGCCCGAAATGGCAGTGGGGACAAGGGCCAGACAAGGGCCAGACAAGGGCCAGATGGCAGCGAGGTTGTGGTGGGCAATGGTGGGCAGTTGCAGGATGGTATTCCAACACAATACTTGAGTCCCGTACATATGTAAAATTTATGCTGTGCACAAACTTGACACCTTCTGCACAAGTTCAAGTTTTTCCGCGCAAGTTCACAATTTTCTGCGCAAGTCTAAAATTCTTTGCGCAAACTCATGTTTTTTTGCGCAAGTCTAAATTTTTCTGCGCAAGTTCAGATTTTTCTGCGCTAGCTCACAACTCTCTGCGCGTGCTTTTTTATTTTTGTCCATAACGGCGCCTCATATTAATCTGTATTCTACGCAGCCTTGTAGGCCCCATACAATCCAAGCTACTTTGCATTGCCGCAGATCCTCGCATGATGAAGCGCAGAATCACCCAGATACTGACAGCACCCAATTTTATCCACAACATGGAGGCAATTGGTGCCATGGACCCTAATTAGCTAGGCAATCCTATCTCATACCCATGCACTTACCAGTCACGCACGTGTTTGGCGTTTGTTTCTTGTCTGGGGCTTCCCCATCATACCTGTGCCACTTTGGGCCCGCCTAAGTTTATATGTAATACTTGAACTGTTGACTCGAGAAACCCAACGTCGATTATTGAAGTCAATCATGTTGGTGCCGCTGGTGCCAGTGCGCGAGCGTGATTGCATCCGTAATGTCTGACAACACAACTGCGAGCTAGTGTTTGTATTTGAGAAGTCTGCCATGAAAAACCTGTTGTTAGCCTTTGAATTGTTATCATCCGATGATGGCCTATTGCATGGGTGGAGAGCCTAGACCACTGAGTCATCCGGTATCTTGGTCAGTCCAGGAGGCAGGAAGGCGGGTGTCTTGAGAGGCCCCTCCAACCCCTCCAACAACCTATCAGTAAGATCTATGCTATGTCGTATTCCGTCAGGGATTGTGGTCATGTCACCATCAACCCTCTGCCCATTTCGCTCTTCAGCATGAGGACACAAACGAATTTTTCCTGCGACAAAGGAAATGAAGTGTGGAAAGCAGTGTGACCTTGTGTGACTCTGTGGGTCCCTCCGCCATGCGTGGTGGGGCCAGACTCCATGTTAATTGTAGCTCACACCAAATGGACGAATAACAGGCCACCTTTTCTCTAACCAAACGCTCCACTTGAATATAACTAATGTTATCACGAGCGATCTACAACCCACTCTCCGAAATTCCACGGAAAATCCTATCGATCATACACCTCTTGGTGATCGAGTTCCTTTCACGCTGTTATCCCGTGCGCCTAGCTTCTGCTCTCATCACCACTGATATCTGAGGTGGGATTCCGCAAGGGGGAGTGGCTGCATATGTGACTACGATGTCGCCAGAGAGGCGAGAAGCCTTCGAGGTGGAGGCAGCGGTACGACGGGAGGCACTTCAGCTGCGGGAGAAGATAAAAGCAAGGTAGATGATGAATAGAGTGAGTATTTATTAGTAGTGGGAATGTATTCGGGCTGATGGGGTACCATATTTCCTCGTAGTCATTGGCGACAACGAGAGGCAAAGCAATACTCCCTCTTATCCTGACAGGCCCCGCCATAGAGCCTCTCACCCTTTCCAGAATTGCAAGTAAGTACGATACGTTTGTTCATTGGGTTTAGATCACATGCCTCGTGGACGAGACAGCGCACCTCGCTCGCCAGGCGTATCGCTATCTTATACGCCAATACACGAGCTACAGTATCAAAGAGAGGCTGGAGCGTTAAGGAGTTAAGGGAAAATAGATCGGTCACCGCCGAAGCGCACCAAAGCGTTGTGTCCTTGCAGAGCCTCGTTGTTTTTTATTCTTCTCGGGATACTATTAATAAATCATATTGTACACAAGAACAATGGATTTCTGTAAAACGGTCTCATAAACCGGCCGATTACTTCCAGTGGATTGTTCCGGAATTTCAAGCCGTAGGCCTAACACAAGAGACGACCTCAAGGATAGAGAAGAGGACGAGAAAAAAAGGGACGAACCCAAAAACATGCGGGGGGAAGTGCCAATGATATTGTGATGAATAAGTCCCACACATCCAGCTGCTATGCTAGGTTGTTTGCGGTACCAGATAATGTTGCCGTTGATGTAGAAACCGCAATACATGAAAGCCAGAGGGTATTTGGAAGGCGATTGGCGGGTTTGGCGGAACGAAACTTTATGGTCTGGTACATCGTCGGACAAGGGTAGCAATATAACTCCAGACTGGAGGGAGCTAACCAGGACAACTGGATATGGTGACGAGACGTCCCCTGCTGTTTATTATTCTTACACCCAAGGTAAGGATAATCAGTTGGAAGGGATTGGGGCACACCTTATAACAGACAAGGGCAGGGGAGCACACGTCAGCAGGTTTATCTGGGCTTGTATTCCTGCCATTGAGTTCTGGAGCTTGATAACAGGCCATTCCAGCTGGCTTAGTAGTGAAATCCCTCTGAGTAAGAATTTTGGAGTGAATGAAGTCACAGAGGAGAGGACAACCATCATTGTGGACAAGAATGTCAGCCTTTTTGAGTAGATCAGTAAAATACTACATTGAATGACAAGCGGTCCCAATGGTGATTGGCTTTGAGAGTCGACTTGGGTTCCTCAAGTCGACAGTGTAATATACTTTTACTTGGGCTCCAAGGATATCTAATTTGAATCCGTCCGCGTATCAGGTTCAAGGACAATAATTAACTTCATTTCACATTTTTATTTACGGACCAAAAGAAATTGAGCCATACTGAAATGAGGGGAAATGAATTGCGCGCCTTTTTCCTAGTGAAAGATTGACCATATAATTCATTCTTGAAGCTGGACCTGTTGGTTTGTTGTTCGGATATACGGCAGCACATAATAAACCGTCATATCCTTAGCACTTCTATCGACTAATAGTGCGCATCGACCTGCTACTTTGGACCCCACCACTATAGAAGTCGAGAAGTTGTCCTTATTGAATGTAAGGTCATTCAACAACTGGCTTTTTGTCCCAGGTGGATCCCTTGTTGAGAAGAGTCCTTCCACTGGAACGCCAGCCTGGTTTCATTACAGTGATGTCATTCGGTGTTTCAGTCACAGAGATGGTGAGGTTACGCACTGGAGTAGTCAATACTAAGTCTGTATAAGCTTTAAGCATGATGAGAGAACCCCCCTCGGGCGAGCGTTCAACGTCAATCCTGAAAGATATACCATCTTCTTTGAGCCAGTTGAACCCTTGTACCTTGGGATCAAGTTTCTCCCAGAGGTTATGACAAATCAGATCACCACCACCCTGAAACGAAACTTATACTAACTGGCAAATGAGAAGTTTAGGGACCCACCTCTATGATCCAATCCAAGAATGCAAGTAGTCGATACGGAACATCAGGGAGCGTATAACAATCGACAATATTATGAAAGTTGATTTCCTGAATAACTTTCATCCGCTTCGTCGAGCCTTTGGAAGAAAGTTCATGGTAGTGGACCCCCATTGCACAGTGAGTGGTAGGGCAAGGAAGTAGCTGATGGAGGAAGACTCGTTGAGCGTTTCTCCAGATTCTGATACGGGTTTCTTGAGTTTCTTCCAAGGAGGAAGGCCAAGCGACCTTCACTTCGCCAGGTTGTGGTAATGGGGTGTCTGTTTGCGACACATATGGGAATGTTTAGAATGAGCTGGGGTGGTGACAATAGCACGTACCTGGAAGATTTGCTTGCCATAGGATTCGAGAATGACATTGCCACAAATCGTCCACCACTTCTTTTATGTCGATCCAAAATTTATCGGATGCGTCACGATCGGCGAGGAAGTCGGCAAATGAAGTATGGAAGAATCGTATTGGGGTGTCAAAGGCACTCCCGGGATCAGGAATATCCAGCAATGACCGTAACTTGAATAGACATGCATACGCGACGTTCTCTTTGATGCCAAGGATATTGCATAGCGCCCAGAACGAAGTAGATTGGCTGTTATAGGCCCCAAATCCACGAGGCAACAAGTAGAAGCCAATTATCCTTCGAGCCGTGCGATAATGGGCATCTGATACAGTGATCAGAATTTCCATGTATAATCTATGAACAGCGAAGAAGGGACTGGAGACTCCGGGAGTAGATGGTTCGGAAGGAAGTGCTAGGATGGTCTCGAGTTGGGATTGAGGGTCTGCAGCCTCACGGTCACCAACGAATTGTGCAATCGCAGAGGCAATCATGAAGTAGCCGGATGCAGAAACCTGAACATGGCCGAAATCGTGCTCCCTTGGCCAAGGCGATGGGTCAGTGATGTCGTAACGGTCCTGAAGGTCAGAAAACTTGCTTCGTAAGAAGTGTTTGACGTCTGCAACGGCGTCATCCGAGTCCACCGGGATGAAACGAAGAAGTGCCGGGGTGAACCTCTTGGCGGCTTTTAACAAGTGCATGTCTGTGCGAGTTGTAATAATCCAGAATAGGGGCATATCAGGATAATCGAAAATGAGTTTGCCAATGAGCTGGAGGATAGTCTCATATTGTTGGCACTTGTCCAACCCATCTATAAATATGGGCACCAAGCTGGACGACGTGAGGAGCTTCTCTTCGCCAAGGGGTTTTGCGATCAACATCTGGAATTGCTGTTCCATATTTGCTTTCATGAGTCTGGGATCACGTTTTATTTGCGCGATCACATAATCCAAATACGGGGGGTGGGAGATGGCCAATTGATATGATATAGTGGGCCATATCCGGGAAGCGTCACCAGGAGAAGGGCTCGAGGGGGGAAAGAATAGTGTGACAACTTTTAATAAGGGTTTTTTTCTTGCTTGACGCTCGGCAAGGGTTTGAATGAGGGCTGATTTTCCAACGCCTGCGGGCCCATGCATAAGCAAAAGCCCCCTCCTAACACCGGCACCACTCAACGAGATCTCAGCCATGGTGACGAATTCGGAGCGGGTCCCGTCGTAACAACGTGGAGGAGGATCACGCGCTCCTGAGTTGTATTCAACATCCGGCATCGCACGCCCTTCTAGCAATTGAAGTGCTGGGAGCATTCAGTGCGTTGATCTTACTTGGTCAATGGCTGGGTACTCACCCGACGATGGGTCGATGAGCTGGATGTGCTCAGAGATTACAGAATTGGTGATAGAGAAGCCTGATGCGTAATAGAACATTCCGGGATTATTCTGTTCATTCCGATCTAGTCCTAGTCAATCGATGTAAGAATCAATGAGCAGCGAACTAACCTAGTAAACGTACAGTAAATATTGCGATGATATCAATTGCAATAAGAAGGAATGAACAACATACTAGGTTGATTTGAGGACGCGAAAACCCTGCTGTAGATGTGATCGCTGTTCGGAGGGCCTTGACGTGGGAGGTGGGATCCCTGTGAAGCTCCCGGATTTTGCGCTGTAACTAGGCGCGGGGCATGCACGGCATTATCTTCGTGTTCACTATGTTTTGGATTGCGAGCAGATAAAAAGGCATTGAGGCGACGGGAGAGCCCGCTCATGGCAACGGATGTCGGGAATTCACCGTTCGTGGAGCGCAATTAACCTCAACAGGGGCGAATTATAAGGATGTGACGGTGTAACTTTATTGTCACAAAATGAAGGGGCTCGCAAATACGAAACGAACGTTAATTATTTGCGCGACTGGTAAGCGCATAGGTATAAACAGGGGGTGACAGATAAGAAATCAGCAAGGAATGAGAGTAGCACCCAAAAGAATTATTCAAATGAAGAAAAGCCATCTTATTCTGGTGTTTGAGAAGTCACGATGGTCGCTGGAACGCTGTTGGTTCCGCGAAGCGATGGATTCTTTGCGCAATTTGCATGACACAATCGTTGGATTTGTGTGGTCAGATGAAGTGCTTGTTGAACGTTGCAACATTGAATCTTGAGTTTGCTAGAGCCTAGCATGGGCACCAACACGCCCCTGTGTGGTTCTGTGAGTCTACCACGTGCCCGTGGTTCTGTGAGCCGGGCTCCGTGCGGAGGTCACAAAAGTCACTCAGCTCCTACCAATGAGCGAACAACAGACTTCCATACCTCCAACTAAGGCCCTCCCTTTGAATGTAACTGGTATGTAACACTATATCTATCACGAGTGATCACTCTCCGAAATCCCACAGGAAGTCCGATCGATCACACGCCTCTTGGCGATCGTGTTCCATTTACGCTGAAATCCCGTGTGTCTAAATTCTGCTTTCATCACTATGCGTATCTGAGATGGAATTCCACCAGGAAAAATGGCTGCCTTTGTGGCTACAATGTCGCCAGAAGAGCAAGAAGCTTTCGAGGTGGAGACAGCAGCACAACAGGAAGCACTTCGGCTCCGAGAGAAGAGAAAGGCAAGGCAGATGATGAATAGTGTGAGCATTTATTGGCAGCAGAAATGCACTCGGGCTGATGAGGTATCTTCTTTTCTTATGGTCATCGGCGGCCACGAGAAGCAGAGCGACGCTCCCTCCTGTTCTGACGGGTCCTGCCATAGAACCTCCCACCCTTTCAAGAACCGCAAGTGAGATAGACGAAATCCCGTATCAGGTTTGTCTTGTGAATGGAGCAATCTTCTCGCCGTTTACCTTTCAAACACACCAGAATCTCCAAGGCCGTATTACGCATGACAGGACATCCATGTCCGCCGACCATTATGGCTGGCGTGCCAATATCTATGTTGGATGGCTCAGAGGCGACGATGGCACAAGAACAAGAGTAAGTAAGTACATTACATGGTATAAAGGTCCACGGTCCATCTCCCTAGGTTGCCATCAAAACCATGCGGGTATCCCACGAAGATCCCATCGAGATTAAAAGGGTAAGTCACCACCTGTGAGGAGAAACAAATGAACACAAGCCCTCCTGCCCCAGCGCTTGATTATAGAAACGGCGGTTTGGGTTGATTTGGACCACCCCAATATCTTGAAATTTCTTGGCTTGGCGCCTGATCTCGGGAGTTATGGTGTCCCTGCACTTGTATCTCCTTATTGCGAAAAAGGGACGGTCGATGATTACCTCAGATTGCACCCCAACACCAATACAAAGTTGTTTATTGTGCGTCGCGCGATACCTCGTTTGAGACTTCTTAATAAATCCTTTGCTAGATAAAAGGTGTAGCAAGCGGCCTTCAGTATCTTCACCAGAGGGACGTTGTGCATGGGAATCTTAAACCGGTGCGCTGGGGCTATTTGTCGTTCGGTGCGGCCTTTCACTGATCTACTAAAAAGTCTAGCATTCTTATCTATGATGACGGTCGAGCTCTCCTCTGCGGTTTCGGCAGCTCCAGGATTCTTACTCAACAGAGTCCTACTAAGCTCTTTGTAGCGACCCGCTACGACGCTCCAGAATTCATCGGTAGCAACACCATGGGCCCAAATAAACCCACCGATGTGTACAGCTTTGCCATGACTTGTTATAGGGTGCGCCTCGATTACTTCTTGTCGATTGCTCTCATCTTGGCTATCGTAGATTTGGACTAACACAAAGCCGTTTGCGGACCTTGCATCGGACTCTAGTGTCATCGTAGCTGTCATACTGGAACAGGCTAGGCCTGCGTACCCAACTTCAGATATTCCACCGGGTACAGACCTTGTTTGGAAGATACTTGAAGATTGCTGGAAGACTGAGGCTGAGAAAAGGCTGGAAGTAAGCGTTGCTATGGAAAGATTGGCGAAAATAAATATCCCAGCGTAACGACCTCTGCACATGTACTTCTACTTTCCCTCGAGAAACCAACCTTTCTCCTGACTGACTTTTTATTCCACGATTCAAGTCACCAACTATGTTCTGCACAATCGAGTTAGGCGTCGAAAGCTGGGAGTGAAAGGACTTCCTGAGGAACATATTTCAATCCGTATCGTTCCACTTATGGCCTAGTTTATTCTGTGTTCAGCCCTTTGACATCCCTCCAGAGAACTCTCAATTTCTCACTGAAAATTCTCAATCATGATGAATGCGATATATCAGACACACTTTGTAACGAACGCGACCCGAATCCTATTGACGGATTCGCCCTGACACCCGCTGATCGTCCAATACACGTAGGCGAGTAGATAGCTCCTGGATTAGAGTATCTAGGATGGTTCTAGCTTTAAGCGGCTGGAACGCCCGACATTTTTTTTCATAAAATGACCGTAGACTAACGACTCAGGTGTTAGGTCATGGTATCGTTTGTTCTTATCGTCGTAAGTAGTAAGTTAGAATTATCCAAGCTACTATGTGGTTCATGTACAAGTTCATAAGGAGATTGGGTTGTCGAGACAAAAAGATTAGAGAGAGAGATGAGCTGTAGCCTGGTAATTCAAACAGGTAAAGGGGGGTCCTGGGACGCTGTGGCTAGGGGTTCGTCAATCCACGCGCTACAGTATCAATGGGGGGTTGAAGCGTTAAGGAAGGAGTTAAGGGAAAATCGATCGATCACCGTGGAGGCGCATCAAAGCGCCGCCTCCTCGCAAAGCTTCATTCCTCTCGGGGCACTACCAGCTGTACGCAATAACAAGAACAATATAGTTCTGTGAAACCGTCCCATAAACCGACCATTTATCTTTGGTGAATTATTCCGGAATTGTAAGCCGCTGGCTTAACATAAAAAGACGACCTCAAGGATCGAGAAGAGGACAGGAAAGAAGGGGACGAACCTCAAAGCGCGTAAATGAAAACGTCGACGACATTGTGATGGATGGGTCCCACGCCATTTTGGTTCTTCCAGTCGTTATGCCGGGTTGTATGTGGTACCAGACGACGTTGCCATTAATGTAGAAACGGCAACACACGAATGCGAGAGGAAGTCAGGAAGGCGTTCGGCAAGGTTGACAGAGTAAAACTTCACGATCTGGTACATCTTCATACAAGGGCGGCAATGTTCACAATAGCTCAACTATTGATACCGATACCATATTGTTGTCAGAGGGTATACGGGGTCAATAATCTAGGGTTGAATCTAATGTCGGAACATCATCCTGCCTTCGGGCTCGACTCATTGCCCATCCCTATGATACCACCTGGTAAGACTCCCTCCAGTCATAATAAAAGGCCCACATGCTTTGACAGGCGGCGTTCGTCTCGGACCAAGATTATACATTTGCAGTTAGTTCTCATATGTAAATGTGAACCTCACAACTGCGACGGTTCCACAATCCTTCCCACTGACATCCAACATCCTCACAGCCCTCCATCCGCTGACACCACCCCGAGTATCACCAACTTGCAGAGCCCGTCGAATATCAGCCACGCGAGCACAGAATATAGCGAGAGTATCATCCTTTCCGAATTCCTTCTCGCATATGCTGAGTCTACATATATGAAGTGAATCAGCAAGGTTGATTCCCACAAACAGTACGCGTTAAGGACAGATTCAGAACATACCTAAGGAACGTCAGCTCCTCCCACCTCTCCCAGAACTCCCATTCGAATATCGCACTATGCAGGTCCTTTTCGTCACGCTTCTTGTTACCAGACAATTTGAGCTCGTGCCATTCTTGCGCAAGCGAGTCCACGTCATTTCCGCTTAACGTAGTCGCTGGGTATGGGAAATTGAGATCACCAGCCATAGGATGTACAGTCTGAGCCTCGGATGTGTATTCCAGTGCCTGGGCGCCAGGAGCAGCAGATGGCGTCGGAAGGAGGAACTGAGCCTTGATGTACGCGTTGTATGGCTTTGAATTGGGCGTGCGTTCGCGATCTGAGGGTGGAGGAGCTACGACGGATGTTAATGTCAACCACGGCACCCAAAAGACGGATACGTACTCGAGCATACACCAACAATCTCTCCTTTCACCTTAACCCTCATGCCTTCGCCCTCCCCAGCGTTTGCCTCGCTGTCATTGCCCCTCATCCAGGCGGGCTTGGCAGCCCACCCATTGGTCCCAGCGAACATAGCCTCGTTTAATTGTATACCCAGATCATAGGTCTGCCAATTGAGGGCGACGACATGCGAACCCGATCCCCAGAACGGATGAGGGTGCAAGTTGGACGACGTCAACCGGAGTCCTTTTGGGTATATGCGTCTGATATGGCTTTGCGCATGTGTTATGAGGGTCATGAGAATATTGTCCGCAGGTGGCAGTTGCGGGGTCTTGGATTTAAGCAGAGAAAGAAGAGAAGACTCGGAGATGTTGAGCAGAATGTGAGGAGGATCTGGGTACACTGTTGAACGCAGGTGAGAGTTGGATCGGCAGATAGAGAGAAAGGACGTAGGACGTACGGTGGGTGAACCAGTTCTTAGAAGGCTTCATGCTTCGAAGGTAGTACCCTACTGCAGCAAGGGTGGGGCCGATACGAAGATACTGGGGCACACTGGAGCGCTTGTGTGGCCAGTACGAGCTATCCTGAGCTTCTGATTCGGAGGATGATGAAGAAGACTCTGAGCTTGGATTATCACGAGTCGGGACCGACCCACCCTCCGCCGTGGGTACGACTAGGGGCGGATAATACTCCACCTAAACGCTAACATCAGGTCTATTTACATGTCCAATAGATGCAGATTTACTCACCATAACCAAAATCCTACCCATAACCTTCTCCGGTGTCAACACCTCTGCCTCGCCCTGACTTTCCAGTCGCCCATCAACGAGTCTCTCTCCCCATGCATCTCGC
>MU151777.1:0-11432 GCA_015584085.1 Macrolepiota fuliginosa MF-IS2
TCGCTTTTCTCCCGACTCCGTGCCTGCGACCTCTTTGGTTCAATCGTCGAAGCTCCCGGACTGACGGACGCAGTCCCCCTTTTCGTTGAACCGCCGCCACCTACCCTTCAGAACACTAGTCAGCTCTTTCTCGATTGCTTTGACCTTCTCACTTATGTTTTGCTCAGACGTCGTAGACTCGTTCTTTGATTTGAGGGCGTTGTTGGGTTTGCACGTCGCGTGTGTGATCTGGGCTTTTAGTGTAACAAGATCGGGTCTCTACAGCAGCAGAGGTGTGGATGGATGAATGAGGTGTACAATAGGAATTTACTTAAGGCGTACCTTGCGTCGAGCGTTTTCTCTACTTTCCTGATCGCCTTTTCCTTTTGCATGACCGCTCCTTAAGCTTTAGCTTGATCCGGGCCTTGTCATGTGCGCGTTGTTCGTCCTGGAGCCCCTTGAGTTCTTTGTTCTTCTTGGTGATAGTCTCCGAGGTGGTCGTTATCGCTTCTTCCATATGGAAGGGTTTGAATGGAATTGGTTGTAGTATGAGGTGATCCTAAAGTCAAGCTGACTCCACGAATGTCAAAAGGAGCGCACGATAAACCCACGCGTTTCTCGACGGGAGCCTCAAACCTCTCGGCCTCTCCTTTCTGGTCCTTATATTGTTTAATCTCGCCCGTAACGCCTCTTGGTTTATTAAAATTGAACGTCGCATTCTGCGTGGCACGGTCCTGTGCCTCCTTGGCCTTATCGTATTCCCCCGAAGGTTCGAGTGAGCCGCTTTTTTGTTCGATGAGCCGGGGGAGTTCGTGTGGGGATTGCGAAGCGACCGTTTCTACGTCGCCTTGGAACACGAGGAAATTGTTGGCTTTGACAAGAATATTGTGTGAGACGAGAGCGGCGTTGTACGCGGAATAAGTAACGATTTTGTCGTTGAGTTTGTATTCGGATGCTCCAGTCGTTGAGATGCTGAACTAAGGTCAGTATTTCATGATTCGTGAATGGTGAAACAAACGTACGTTCGCTAGAAACGCCACTCCTTTCCATCTCCGTCTACAAAGACGGCCAGCATCCACGCCGTCTTCGCCGTCCTGTCGCCCCCTTCTTTGTCGCCTTCGCCTTCGTCCTGAGCCGAAGACCCGTCTTCACTGATCTGGATGAGCTTTCGTCCACGGTAGACAAGGCCCTTGAGTTGTGAACTCCGAAGTTGGGTACTCCTCACACTTAAGACAAAGGAGATGGCGTCCACGAGATTAGATTTACTGGCTCCATTGCAAACAAATACTCATATAAAGCTCTTGAATGGTCCAATG
Source organism: Macrolepiota fuliginosa MF-IS2 (assembly GCA_015584085.1). Classification (NCBI taxonomy): domain Eukaryota; kingdom Fungi; phylum Basidiomycota; class Agaricomycetes; order Agaricales; family Agaricaceae; genus Macrolepiota; species Macrolepiota fuliginosa. The sequence goes on from MU151777.1 coordinate 1,296, forward strand.
GTCTGGTGTCCCCTGGTGTACGTTCAGAGTGTAGTTTATAAAGTATCGAGAATAATCACCTGTAGGACTCTGAGTCACAAACCTCTATGCGCACGAGTGGCATTGAGCTTGTCCTGTTCAAAGTCGCGCCAATGAACGCGATCATGCCGTTGCTTAGTCAGCAATATATTCTTAGCACGGTAGCACTTATAAGGAGTCACAACTGTCAGTTCCTTTCTCACAATTATTCACCTTCCAACAGTGGCCATGGATAGCGTTCATAGACGAAACCGCCCATTGCCTGCCCCAGCTAATACTCCCCTGGGTGCAGGTCTGTCATCTCCGACGGCCATGAGGCCCAAGGCAATGTAAATCTGATGGGTATATCTATTATCAAAGGTCAAACCAGACAGCTAGCCAGTGGAAATTTCGCAGGTGCCCACCACTTCGCTCTGAACAGCCCATACATGTACGATATCACAACCAACCATTATCACATGAGGGCCGACAGTATGTGATCCCCTCTGTCCATCCTCAGTGCTTCCTCTGACATTAGGCTATCAGCCCTCCAACCGATGGTCCCTTTCGTCATTGAAGGCGCCGAATTCGACTCCTCCGAACGGGCTCCCCCTCCTCGATGTCATCCAGGAACTAGGCAAGACATCATGGGTGCCATCCTCGCCTGGCGTAACAACAATAGCCGTGCGAAACGTCTCCTCTGGCTTAACGGCCCCGCCGGTATTGGCAAATCTGCAATCATACAAACACTCGCTGAAGCTGAAGCTGAAGCGGTCTCTGCTGGGACAGGCAAACTCGGCGCAACCCTCTTCATCTCCCGTTCAAATGAGCGCAACGAGTCCAACCGCGTCCTTGCGACGATCGCATATCAGCTTGCAGTCAAAGACCCGACCTACCGGGCCTATATCACCGAACGAATGACCGCCGATCCTCGAATCCTGGGTAAATCTATGACCGAACAATTCAAGTTGCTCATCGCACAGCCTTTTGGCGAGTTGGCACTCCAGCCTCCTGCCGATGAAGACCATGCGTGGTCAATATATTTAGATGGCCTAGACGAATGTAACAACGAAGACGCGCAATGCCGACTTGTCGAGCTCATCGGCGCGTTTGTGCTACAATACCCCGAAGCACCCCTCGTGTGGATCATCGCCAGCCGGCCGGAGAAACACCTCCAAGATCTCTTTGCGCGGGAGGACATTGTACCGAGCTTCCACCAAGTAACTATCCCAGTCAACTCCGATGAAGCATGTCGTGATGTCGAACGATACCTTCGTACCGAATTCACAAAAATCAAAGACAAACACCCCTACTTGATCCCGGCAACGTGCCAATGGCCGACCGAAACCCAATTCCTTACTCTCGGATGCGCTGCGTCAGGTCTCTTCATCTTTGCATCCACGGTCGTCAGATTCGTGGACACAAACCCTGCGCCTCAGATCAACCCCATGACACAGCTCAAGCTCGTCCTTGCCTTAATAAAATGAGCCAAGCTTTCCTTCAGCCTCGAAGAGAACCCACTTGCCACCCTCGACTTACTGTACGATCAAGTCATGTCTAGCATCCCACCTGCCATGCTCCGCACAGCAAAACAACTGCTCGGTTTTTGTATATACGACCGCCTGGGTATCTCCAACTTGACCGAAGCTGCCAACGTCGCTGGGCTGGACCAACATACAGTGTATAGTGCCTTAGCAAGGTTGCTTTCGGTCATTGCCGTTCCTGCACCTGAGGACGCCCTTTTGTCACAAATCACAGTGTTACATAAATCATTTGCGGATTACCTCAAGGATCCAAAACGGTCTGGGGAGTGTTGTGTTGATGCTGTAGAGTTCCATACAGATCTTTGGCGTTGTTATTTCCGACTCCTTCGGCAAACCAATGAAAACAACGAAATCCGTCAGTCACCTCAGTTTCCCTCGTCTAACCTCCATCCCATGCTCAAATCATCTTGACTCTGAAGAAGACGCAGTGATACTTGCGTGGAATCATCCTAAATGGCAACACCCGCACACCTTCCACATGGTCCAGTACGCACGCTTAAATTGGATGCGAATGCTCCTTTCCGCACACGATAAATTTCGAATGTACTCCAAGCAAATACAAGTATCGATTCCTGTAACGGAACAACTGGACGTGTTTGACAAGATTCTATTTCACAAGTTGGATGGGTACGCATCGACGATTATTTCGGGTGATTTAGTGAATTTCTTGTTGTGGATGAGATACTACGTACGCTTTCTTCTCTTTTTCTATGAACGGTGACCACTATCTAACATTTTGAAGTCTCCACAAGAGGTACGCACGAGACTGTTTACGTATACGGTCGAAGGCACAATATCCGATTGTTCACGAATCCTTAACCGCATAACCAACGACAGGATATCCTACGAACTCGTTTGGTGGTTCCGCGATAGCTCCGTTAAATGGAATTTGGAGGGAATATGGGGTCAGGTACCCGTACGTCTCTTATCCTCGTTTTGGACTCGGATGCTTAAATGCTGAAACTTTTGCCAGGCGTCCCAATTCCGTCCTGATGCCCGCATTCTCGGATCGGCAGAGGTTTTGGTGGGCAAACTGAGAACGAGCCTAGGGGAGGAGAGAGGGAATATAGCAGTAAAGGCTGTTGTTCTGGGTGGGTGGTACGCTGTTCTTGAAGAGAGGGTCCCTACAGAGGACGGATCAGTGAAGGTGTATGTTTTGAGACTTTCGGAACGACTTTGAAATATTTACTTGTAGCGGCATAGAAATATAGAATCCCACTGAGTGTGTTTCTGTCACGTGATGCACGCTTACCAGGCGATGGGCCGATGGCGAGCTACCTATGCAGCCGCCAGATGGCTCCGCCCCGCCCTTCCGGAGCGCACCTCCCGTACCAGTCGGCGTAACTGTTCCCTTGAGTCACTGGAACTCGGGCAAATGGGTGTTCAACCCAAATTACAACCTCCAGGACGGACGTACTTCTAATGATACCTCCTGGGTACCCGACCAGGCCTGGGACAGTCACAGCCAGCCATCCTTCAATCCCTATAAGCGCCAGACGCGGCCACCTAGTCCTGATTATCTTGCGACTGATAATTTCCTCGACCTCCCTGTGTGTGTACACACCCACCCATCAGTTAATGATTAATGGTTTCATCATTCATTATTAGCGCAGAACTTGGAGGCGGGTCACAAGAACAGGGGCAACAGGCCCAGGCAATTACGCCCTGGATATGGGCTCCGCGTCGTCCAGAACATGCCTTCGAATCTTATCCGAACGCCACAGCTGACTCGACACAATGGACCCCCGACCGGCCAGGATCTCCCCAGATTCCGGGGTCTTTCACCTCCAAGGCCGCCCTTCAGCCCACCTTCTCCGCCAACGTTGTCCGCACTCCTTATGCCCCAGGACAGATCTATACCCCATCCACAGGTGTCACCTCCCGTCGTCCCAATCTCACGCTCGCCACCACATCCCTCGACGTTACCCCTGAAACCTCCCCTGTGACCTCCCGGCTGGCAACTTCCTCTCAACCAAACACTCCTGCATCCGCTCCCAACTCCCGTCGCAATTCCTTCCGGGGGAGCAGCGGAGACTACCCCCATAACCGATCCCGATCTACATCCCGTCCAGGCACGCCCCATGGTCCCCGCCCCCATTCCGGCTCTACATCCCGTCCGAGTTCACCCCACGGCTTTCGCTCACGTTCCAACTCCACTGTACTTTACAGCGTCGAGGCATCCCCCGTCTCACCCATAGACCCCCAATCGCAAGGCCACAGTCCTCACAATCCCCACGTTTCTTATCCTTCCCAACCGAAGAAACCTCTTCCCCTGCCGCCGGTCGAGGTCATCTTCCCTGCCTTGGCCAAACTCACCCCCACCTACGGATCTAATACTACTTTCATCAAATATGCACCCATGTCTACCTCACATGGCTCCAGTACAATAACCACCCTCACCTTCCTAAACTCGACTTCTCAGAACCCCGACTACTCACCCACCCCGCCACCACTACCACCACCACAGATCTCACGCTTCCCAGCGCCAGCACTAACGCCACCACTCTACGTTGACTCTCCGATACCAGTCGTTGATGTTTCAGCTAGGAGATACCGCCGCAAGGGGTTCTGGAACAGGCGTGGGGACCATGTCACCCCAGAAGGGTACATTATCTATGCCCCGCATGATATGGTCTACCCGCCTGATTTGGAAGAATACCCCGATAGGATGGAAGATGGGTACATGGATGAATATGGGTATAGGACACAGTGGGTCAGGCGCCCTGCTATCGAGCCTGAGGGGAGTTATGAGTCTGTAGGTGTTCGGGCGTTTTACTTGGTGACTCGAACTCATTGGTCTTTCTGTCCTTTTTAGATCATTAAGTGGGTGTATGTATCCTGATGACTATGACTCCTAAAATTCTCTACATGGTGCGTCCAAGTTCTCTGCACACATCTGGTTTTGAATATACTTTAAACGACTGCAAGTCTCGACTTCCGTGACAGGACAGCGGACGTATTCGATACTATTTTGTTCCGCAGGGATATGCGTTGATGATTATCTCAGATAACTTGGTGACTTTCTTGTTGTGGACGGCCTCTTCTTTTCATTTCTCATTGTACGCTAGTATTTGGTGTTTTCCGCAAGAGATACGCACGAAATTATTTATGCGTATGATTGAAGGTACGACATCCGACTGCGCATGAATCCTCAGAGACGATGCATGAATGGATGCAGGAAGGTACACCGTGATCGAGGATCCAGAGACCACGAGTCCACCCGACACTCGTTAACCCCCTACATCTCGCTTGACGAAAAACAACTAAACTTACTATGTTCGGATTCAAGGAGGCTTATATAGTGAACTCGCGTGAAGGTTCAACCCAAATGGCCTACCGACGGAGAATTGTTCAGTGTCAGCTAGCCGGGAGTGGATTGTTGACTTCCGTTCGGGATCACGACAACGACTACCACAGACGATGAATTGAGACCCAGCCCGTGGGACGAATTTATCCCATAGGAACCATCTACTATCCGTCAGGTTGAACTTGGTGAAGGCCAGAAACAACCAACGAAGCTAGGAGGTCAAAGCGGTAGTCAGATTGAGTACGTCTCTTATAGCTTCAATTCTCTCCCTCATTGGTATATGAAGTATGGAGTCAAATCCATGGAGTCAAATCTGCTGAAAACCTAAGATTGAAGTGTCAGTAATGCTTGAACGTGCCCGGAAATGAAATGTGCCCGGAAATGAAAACGTGTCAGGAATCCCGAAATCCCGAAATGTGTTGGGATTAATACACCTAAGAACGCCGGATAACTGCTCTAGCCAGAGCTGTACATATACGGCATGCACACTTCTAACTAGAAGGCTTCAGGCATATTCCCGAGAGAGAACGACTCATTTTAATACTCATTAACACGGTATATGCATTTCAAACACAACCCAGTCCGCAGACTTACACACTCAAGGACAGGGATAATGAACTCGATTTGTGATGGGAATGCTATTCAGGAACACTTGAAGTACAAATACATGCGCATGGGATCCAGACCAAAGTCCAGATACTAGACCAAGCATAACACGAATGCGACTTGATACGGTGCCCAACTTTGTTTACATGAATTCGTCGCGGTTCGTGTCTCGCTGAGATACGTCCTTAAAATCCTGACGCGTAGCCCGAGTGCCTGAATCATCTCAGAGTCAGCTTCAACCAGAAATGCCACGAAAGATGAGATATCCCAACCTGGAACTTGTCCACCTTGAAGCCCTTGGTCCGAGCCAAGGACCGCCGATTCCCTTTTTTGAGCACCGGACCATCCTCGGGGGTCCTTGTTATAGTCTTGGTTGAAGCCTTGATTCGAGTAGTCCTGGGCCACTGAATCCGCTGTGTTTCCACCGCTGCCCCACTCTCGAGGGTTCTGGAGATGGCCTCCTTGGCCACGAGCGGCCGCGTATTCTGCTCGGCCTTGGGCGCGCTCTTGCCCCCCAGATGCTTGGAGGTTGGTGGAGCGGGTTACGTCACCCAACTATGATAGTCGATTAATCTTTCGAAAATCCAACCAAGGTGGAGGCTACGTACGCCTGACTTGAGACCGCCTTTGGCTGAGTGAAATTGACCGGAGATCTTACTATTTAAAAAGGAAGCGATGGTGCGGTAAGCATGGAGGGAGGCATGCTGATAGTAAGTTCGACAAACCTGGGATCGTTTGACATGATGACAAATGAGCGTATGGGTGCAGTTGTTGTTGGGTTGGGTGTCACGGTGTTTGATTCTCTGTGTGTTTGAGAAGTTATCCCAGAGGAACTTCTATCTCTTATATACCGGCATACTATGAGGTGTTGGGGCTGGGTGGGGAATGTAGACGTATGTAGGTGCAACCTCTGCGTCACAGCGCCGCACGAAGGAGCCCACAGGCTAATTCTGGAGCACTTGAGCTGGGAGACTTCGGGGATTTTGGTCCATGCATAGGCTTGGGGTGGATATTTGGTGTTTGCATCATTCGGTGGTCACTTCATTCGTCGACCCCAATAGTCGACGCATATTGTCGTAATCTGTAACCCCGTATTTGGAACGACGGGCGCTTGGACACACCTATGCCAAACTCGGGATAGACTCAGGAGGGAGCGGGTCCCACATACGAAGTAATATTTTACTTAGTTTACAATTATTATCCTCACTCGACAACCCCTTACTTTATCTCTGCAAAAAACCAGCGAAAATATCTATGGGTCCAGCATAGGTGCATTCGAGGGAAGCGGTCTGGTTTCTTGAAGTGTTTGGAGGGTGCAGTGCAGACAACAAGGTCAGTGGGGGAATAAAAACAAAAGGAATCGGCCAACACCAGCCTATTTATAATCAGCTTATTGAGTATTAAACAAGTTACGATCTACGACACTTGCATTCGATAAAGGCGTTGATTCCTACACCGAAACTGACCATTTTACAAATGCCCCAACCTATGCTGGATCACCCAAGACGATGGGATACAGGTCACCGATCCTCAATATTATGCCCAATGTCCCGGTTACAGTAATTTAGTTCAAGTTCCTCTCTAGGCGTAGACCCTACTGTATTTATCTACTTCCGGAACGTGTTGCGCAAAAGGGAGAGCCACTGGGAGGTGCCGATGCAGAAAACCACTAAGGGAGAAGGAATTGAAAGGTTTATTAGGAGTGACGGCGATGCGGAAGGAGCCACAATAGAGCAAACAGCGCCCTGAAGCATGGGCCGGATAGAGACTTCCGAAGTGTTGAAGAGGGGCAGCCCCAGGACAGGCGTGAATGTCCTGACCAGAGTTATACCTAGAGAGCTACCATGCTGCAACATGGGGAGCCCGTTCAACCTGCGAGCGTCCTGGGGGTCACGAACATGCAGATTGCATGGACCCTAAGCTAGAAGCAATAGAGACCATGGAGCTACAACAAACAATGGATTTCAGGAGGACGTAGGTTCCAGTTTCAAATTTGAACTTGTTTTGAACGTCGATATAAGTTTGAATTTTGTTGTTGAGTTGGGTTTCGTGAGTCTTAGCGACTTCCGGGCCTTGGGACATCAACAAAAACCCAGGAGTCACTATCAGTCGTGTCATCGCTCCTTTACTCGGGCCACCTTAGATATGGGTGATCCTACGGTTTATCGAGTTTTCTTATTTTAAAAAAATCAAGGATTATCGAGTTGAAATGTCTGATGGACGAGCTCAAAAGAGTTTAGTAGAAGTGTGATAACGTTACCTAAGCACCTTTCCGTGGAATTCCCTGCTTATGTAACGACGACTGAGCGAGCGAAATGTACACTAGCCTTGAGCTTGAATATTTGGGTTTGCGGGGACTGTGTCCCTCGAACATTTGGCGCTGATTCTGATCCTGACTGCGTCGGTGACAAGAGGTGGTTTACAGAGTGTTCCAAGAAACGAGTTGGGAATTGCTAGACAAGGAATTGAAGAGCCCCATTACACCCTGGATATGGACTTCGCGTCGTCTAGATTATGCCTCAGAATCCTATCCGAATGCCACGGCTAACTCGACACAATGGACTCCCGCCAGGATCTCTCCAGCTTCTGACATCCTTCGACACTACCCCTGCGACCTCCCGGGTGGCAACTTCCTCTCGCCCAAACACTCCTCCACCCGCCCCCACTCCTTCCTTCCAAGGGGGCAGCAGAGACTGGCCCTAGAACCGTTCCCGATCCGCATCCCGTCCAGGCACGCCCTACGGCTCTAACCCGCGTTCCAGCTCCGCACCCCGTCCGGGTTAACCCTACGGCTTTTGCTCACGTTCCAACACCGCTGCACTTTTTGGCGTCCAGGCGTCCTCCGTCTTGCACGCAGGCCTTGGATTGTAAAGCTACAGTCCTCAGCGACCACTTCTGCTATTCTTCCCAGCCGAAGGGTCCTCTTCCCTAACCACTAGCTGAGGACATCTCCGTTTTGGTCCAACTCTCCTCCGGCACTGCTGTCGCCCCATCTAATATCACTACCACCAAATATGCACCCATATTCACATTGCGGCTCCCACACAACTACCTCCCCAACCTATTCCCTGGTCTCGACCCCTCAGACTCCCTACTCACCCCCTCCACCACCACTACAGCTCTCGCGCTTCTCAGCGCCAGCACCAATACCACCACCCCACACCCACTCTCCAACGCAAACTGACCTCATCCAAGCTAAAAGACACCACCGCAGGGAATTCTAGAACAGGCGTAGGGATCGTGTCACGCCAAAAGAGAGCATTGTCTACACCCCGCATGTCATGGCCTACCTGTCTGATTCGGAAGGATACCCCGACGCAATGGATGGTGGATGTATGAATGAATTTGGATATGGGACGCAGTGGATCTGGCGTCCCGCCACTGAGCCAAAGGAGGGTTATGAATGTGTGGGTGTTCCGAGTCTCGCACTTCACTTAATTATCTGAGCTCATTGGTCTTTGTCTTTTTTTGGGCCATTGAATTAGGTGTACACCCAATCCTGCTGACTTTTCAAGCCTATATATGGTTCAACATCACTCAAGTTCTCCGCACAGGATAATTTCGAACGTACTCTAAACAACTACAAATCTCGACTTCCGTAACAAAACGCCGGTCGTGTTCGTAGCATTTTGTTCTACAGGGATACACGTTGGCGACCACCTCATGAGTGTGTGGGACGCGGTCTATTGTGCTTGAGGAGTAGGACATGGCGAGGACGAGGACGAAGACACTTATCTTTAAAACGGTCAGGGAGACTATTACTCCTGGGATGACGTTGTCGAGTATCAGGCCGTTGCAGAGGACATGGGGCCTTTACGACAATTTCCTGTGGAATGCATTAATTAGAATTTGGAATTGGCTTCTGTGGATGCTGCCGTTGCATTGAACCAATTGATGTCCGCTCGCTGATGGTTCTCGCCACGAGTTATTCATATATGTGGTGTTCCGGAGCCGCATCCGGTGGCATTCACTGAGGGAACGGAATATTCAATACCTGATTGCGACGTTTACTATATCTCGGGAATTGGTTTGTACTTAGGCCACACCACCTGTCAGACGTCTTGCTAACGCACCAACGGCCTCACTAATGAAAACTTCGCTTCCAGTGAGCTTCGGTTTCGGGCCCAAGTAACCACCACCCACGATTGTCAACTCATCAAGTAACATTACAAGGCAGACGACTCCGGGACAATCAAACATACATGGATTCACAACGACAGGACATTCCGAGTCAATCACACATACATGGTTCGCGCGCATAGGACATCGCACACAAAATCCCAGCCTTCACCATTGCTGAATGATCCTAAAGACCTGGCCGGCCCCTCCAACGTTAGGCTGCAACTCAACCTGCAACATCGATCAGCCCCCTGTATGAAAAACATATTACCGACCTACCTGGACTGGGAGCGGGCCACCAGGCACCGTCCAAACAAGTCCATTAGGGTGTATAATCCTACATACCCGACATCCGTCAGCCCTGTAACATCTCGTTTGACAACAAACAACCAAGCTTACTGGTAGAGATCAGGGCCCGCCGGGGAGGCAACGATCTCCCAATACGGTGTATTCGGTGGGGCATCCAAGAAGGCAAAGAGGAGCCCACCACTCTTGCCACCCCCGTCAACCAGAGTGTTCTTGTTTGCAAAGACTCTGAGAGGGCCTGGCAGTCCCCCATCGAGA